>NW_012193059.1:786463-873252 GCF_000504015.1 Erythranthe guttata
GGGGTATTTTTGACACAAAAACAATAAATTTAATAAAAATAAAAATTTATTGGTTGGACTTATACACATAAAATCTACTACAAGAGGACCTATAGCAAATTGCCCCATTAAATATTTCTCTATCCACATAAGCAATTTGTCCAACTTAAAGTCCAAAAAATTAAATCGAAATTTGATTTTTGTACAAATAAATATTATTTTGATATGCTTCGAAATAATAAGTGGGAATGGATAGGGATACTATTTTCCTAATCCTATATTCGTTATGATTCGTAAATCTAAATTCCTTATATATATATACTGACACAAACTTACGCTGCCAAGTTTTGTCGTAAACAAAACAAACAAACCCCTACGCTACGATGAGTCAACCAAAACCCTACGGAGTACGCTTCGGTCTGCCCTCGGCGGCAAAAGTCCACCCCGCCGCCGCCGCCGCTGAAATACAGCCACCAGCTCCTGAACGGCGGCGTTGTTGCTCGCACACCGACAATGATTTAGGGCCTGAAATCTGTTGCGGGTTACTTGGCTTTAATATTATTATATTACTTTTTCTCCTAATCTCAAACATGAAGAGCGAATATCCCAAATTCAATGTGGAATCCGTTTCGGTTTCTTTATTCGACAACCTCGGATCCAATGATTCTTCCCATGCTGTCGTAATAACTGCATCGGAGTGGAATTTAGGGTTTTCGATTGACGACTCAGAGAGCATGTTGGATTATACAAACCAAGAGATCAGAGAAATCAGTGTTTTTTTTATGTGCGTGACGCAGAATTGGACCGGAACGGTTTTTAAAGCCGGGAAATATCGGGATTTAGTCCCTGTTTTATTTAATGCAACTGTAAATACATTGTTGCATAATTACACTAATCTCCCTCGGTTGGATTTCAAGGTGAGGTTGCAGGTTATGTACCATTATGATCATAGGCTAGACGTTACGTGCAACAATATGACGGTCGATTTCTTGCCCAACGCGACGAAAGGGATTATGACCGGAGGTCCAACGTTATGCCATTTGGATTCTGTCTTTTAATACATAAATCAGTTTGATTCATCTTCTTCAAGATTTTTATTTGTCCTCTTTTTTTTCTTTTTTCTAATTAATAGTGGTTGTGAATTGGTCTAATTCATGGAAATTAGCAATTTTTCGTCACAATGTTTTATTGATTGATATACATCCTTATCTTCTTTTATTTCATTCTTTAAGCATATTGATTTTAATTTGTACCGATTGTTTGAATCGAAATATTGTTGATTCGAAAAATTCACCTTCTCACGGCACCAAAAGATCAATAGCCAACTCACTGGTTCATGATCTATCAGAGGTAAGGTCTAGGTAATGAAATTGTAAACACTATAGTCAATAGTATTTTATAAGTAACCAATGCATTCGTAAAACTACCATCCATCGCTTATATATTCATTCCCATCTCAACAAAACTTTATTTTAAAACAAAAAAGCGCAGATGAGATGTAATCACGTCTGTTTTTTAAACAAACCGGTGAATCCATCATAGAATGAGAAGGTAAAAAAATATTTATTTTCTCTAAATCTAAATCTATGATCAATTATCATAACCACTACCCCATTCAGTTATCGCAATTTTTTTCTTATGAAGTTTCACATAGTGATGTGGTTTACAACTTCCTCGTTGGTTTAAAGGTTTCGAGAATTTTCAAGTTGAAGAAATTAATCAGGTTAGATTAAATGCTATGTATATTTGCTATACTTCATGGTTCTCATGTAGACCTCAATGATTCATATAGGTGTTGTATGTTTGTAGGTATACTTAATTTGGAACCCCATGCATAAGGTTGAAGTCGAGTTTGTGAATCGAAGAATAGTTCAATGTGGATCTTGTTGTTCTTATTTCTTAATCTAATTATGTTGCTTTGCAATTTGTTGGTATAAATACTAACACGCAAGTGCACGAATCACAAACAAGTAGTAAAAGTGAAAGGAAGTTTAAAAAGAACCACGGAGGTTAGACAAAGACAGCATTGAAAAGAACTCGAATCCTATATAGTATAGGGGAATTCTAATTCTTGATAGGAACAAATAGAATGAGAAAATAGCACATGTAAATAGAATGAGAAAATAGCACATGTAATTCAAATGGAAAGTGAAAGTAAAGGAAAAGAACTTAATGATTTGCAAGGGACAGTCGAGTAGCATAATGTAAACTTTTTTTAGTTGTAATATTGTAAATGTAAACCAAAAAGAATTGATATAGACGTTCGGGCGCAGAGATGTTGAGTGAATAGGACTCTGTAGAGTCGGATGTCGATCCCACAGGGAATACTTAAATTATCTAATCCTAAGTACTAATTTCTAGCAACAATGATTTTAGGGGAAATGAGGGATAACCCCCTAGTTTTGAAAATATCTAGGGATAGGTCCTATGAATTTTTCTTTCCTAGTTAAAAACTCAAATTCTAATCTTAATTTGATAGACCCCCTAGACAAATTGAAATTCCAGTTTTGACTTTTTAGTTACAATTTAAAACCCTAACCCTCACCAACTCACGTTAATTTCTCTCTTCATTCTCCCAGCCGCTTTCTCTTCTCTCTCCCTCTTCCAACGTTTTCTCTCTTCTCTCTCTTTCAAAATTTTTGTTCTCTTCTCTCTCTTCGCTCCGCTTCCCCGCCTTCTCCGCTTCTCCGTTTCTTCACTTCCCCGCCTTCTCCGTCGCACCGCCTTCTCCGTTGCTCCGCCGCTCCGTCGCTCCGCCGAGCTCCGTCGTTTTCCGCTGCTCCGCCGTGCTCCGTCGTTTTCCGCTGCTCCGCCGTGCTCCGCTGCTCCGCACCTGCTCCGCTGCTTTTCCACCAAAGCCTTGCGCCGCCATGGCCTTGTGCCGGTCGTCGTTGCTCCTCCCACCGCTTTGAACTCGGTACTAAACCATTCACTTCACTTTTTAATTTATGAATGCCACACCATTTTTAATTTATTTTTTAAGGTATGAATTCTTATCACTATTTCACCTAATTTTTTTAATTTTTTTTTATAAAAACCAACTGAATTCAAAAAATTTAAATTGTGATGTGTAGTCAGATTTAATGGTGAATTTCAGATCTGGAATTGGTGGTGTTCGATTGTATATATTTACTTCATTTATATATAAAAAAAAAAAAAAAAAAAAAAAAAGAAAAACCAGATCTACTATGTTTTTGAAGATCTGTGACAATTAATATTAAAATATTTTTCTTTGGATTAATTTGATTTTTTTATTATAAATCATATGTAATTTGTTTTTTGTATTTATTTGAAGATGATTCGAAATGCCTAAAGTGTGAGAGCTTTGTTTGTCTGTAATGAAAATTTAACCAATAGTGGTTACTTACATGGGTGATTTGAATCAGGTGAATATAGAGTTATATTTAGTCATATACAGTCATATATAGTCAGTCACATGTAGTCATGTATAGTCATGACTACATGTAACTATACATGACTATATATATGACTTGTAGTATAATATAGTCATTTGTAGTTGATTTTAGTTCAGTAAATTTATCAACAAAAAAAAAATCATGTTTTTTTTTTGTATTTTTCATGTAATTTGATTTTTTTATTATAAATCATATGTAATTTATTTTTTGTATTTATTTGAAGATGATTTGAAATGCCTAATGTGTGAGAGCTTTGTTTGTCTGTAATAGAAATTTAACCAGTAGTGGTTACTTACATGGGTGATTTGAGTCAGGTAAAAATATACACTTATATTTAGTCATATACAGTCATATATAGTCAGTCATATGTAGTCACGTAAAGTCATGGCTACATATAAATGACTATAGGACTTGTAGTATACTATAGTCATTTGTAGTCGATTTCAGTTCAGTAAATTTATCAACAAAAAAAAATCATGTTTTTTTGTATTTTTCATGTAATCTAACTCGCATGTTCCATTTTGCAATTTAACTCGTGTTTTTTTGTCGCAGGTTTTACTATTATTATAATTTTATGACATGCAGAGAATAAGATTCGATGAAGTGCCTTTGTGAAGTTGGATTCATGCTACAGTAATCGAGACTTTATGTCATTATATATAACTATAGAATTTGTAAATAACTATAGTCACTTGTAGTAACATACAGTTATATGTATGCTATAGGTTTTTAATGTACAGTAATACTTGTTCATGTTTGAAGAATATATATGCATGTGATTGTATTTTTTCATTTTTTGTTTGTTAGTTGATTTATAATATCAAGATAAATTGTGAATTTTTTTGTTGGTGTATATGAATTTTGGGGTAAAAAGACAGTACATCTCTACATATAACTAACTATACAGGACTATTGAACTTGTAGTAAACTGTAGTCATGTGTAGTATACTTTCAGTTCAGTAATTTTACCAAAATTTGAATTAAAAAAAATAAAAAAAAAATCAAAATTAAAAATTAAAAAAATTAAAAAATTAAAAAAAATTAACAAAATCGAAAAAATTAAAAAAATTGAAAAATTAAAAAAAAATCAAAATATTAAAAAAAATATTTTATAAAAAAATACAATGATAATAAAAAAAAGTATAATATATATACAATAATAAAAAAATAATTAAAAATAAAAATGATGATATATGCAGTATAAAATACGAAATGCAGGTCCAAAATGATAAATGCAGTAGGTGAAAATGCTGAATGCAGTTGGGCGAAAATTACAAATAAGGGCTCAATTGTACTTTTGCCTCTCTAGGGGGTTATCTCAAAGGAAGATTTTTAGGGGTGGACCTATCCCTATATATTTTCCATATGAGGGGTGTATATCAAATGGACCCATGATTTTAATCCAACATATGCAAGTTTGTCAAGATTTTACGATCCAAAATATTAAACTAAATACGAAAGCAAATAAACACATGAAAATATCAATTAAAAATACCTAGAATTTTATCTTTCCCCTGTGCAATAATTCTTCATCCAATTAAACATCTATTATGCAAATTAAACTTCTGATAATTAACCCGAGACGCTCAGTTACTTTCAACCCGCTGTCTCCTGTATTATAAGTCTATTATTCATAACAGCTCACTATATATCTATGCAAACCAATTATCAACAAAGCAGTAACTAACAAGTCTCGCAAACGGCTACCTAAGGTGGTATCTGTAGTCTACGACACCATATACAATTAATACACTAATCCGGTGGAAACTACTCGAAGACTCTTCTTTCCATGTTCTAATTATTAAAACGATCTGTCGACTCAATTTTAACAATAACACATAGCAACATAAATTGGCCAGATTCATGCACTAAATAGATTAGAAAGAAGAAATAATTAGGGAATTAAACTTGCTTAATATTAGTAAAATAAGTACAAAATCACCACACAAGGTTCCAACAAAATCCTACATTGTGTAATGAAGTGTCTAATTCGTGGTTGTATTTGCATTTAAATAGGTGGTCCAACTTGGTAGAAAATCTGGGTTTCCTTGTGAAATTAAAACTCTAAAACTGCTCTTTCGCATGTTCGGCCACGTGAGAATCAGTACAAATCTCACACTCCTGTCTCAGATTTTGAAGCTTTCTGCTAAATTCAGCATTTTTCACGGCCATGTCAGAAATAGGTCAAATCTCACACGGCTGGCTCAAGCCAATTATGAGCCTCCGACATGTTTTGTTTCTTTCTTGCTCGGTTTTGACCCATTTTTGCTCGTTTCATCCTCGAAACTCCCAAATCTTCAGATTGTACCTAAAATACGATAAATCAATCACTACATATATATATATATATATATATATATATATATATATATATATATATATAAACATAAACATAAGCACCATTATATCGATAAAATTCCACAAAAAATCTCGTAAGAAATTATAAATTGAGTGTAAAATGTACACTCAATACTATTCAACCTACTTCTTAATTAAGAGTATCGATATCGGTCTAACTGCTGTGCGTGTAACCAGTGGCGGATCTGGCTATGTACTAGGGTGTGCAGTTGCACACCCTTGATTTTAAACAAATAGTAATGTTATACATAAGTTCGCATAAAAGGCTATTGGTTGAGGTGGTAAAGATATTCTTCATCCATTAATAGGTCTCAGATTCGATTCCTCATCCCTTTTTTTTTGGCAAAAATCCTGGATTCGCCACTGCGTGTAACGCTTTTCGGATTCATAATTATATGTTATGATTTGAACTTTCAAAATAGGCTTTATGTTTCAGTTCTACTCAGAAAACTATGAAACTTTATGAGCATGGAAAACAACGAGAAATATTTAACGGTTCTTCATCATAGTTCCTCTTTTATTCCTTTTTCTTTTTCTTTTTTTTTTTTGTTTTTTTTTCTGAAACCATTTATCTTTATCATTTTTATTTTCTTTGAACAACATGAGTAGTTAAACTCATAATCTCGAATTTCGTTAGAACCCTACGTGGGATTTGTTTGATAAAGTTTATCTATCATTCAAGTTTTATGAATTATTTATTTATTCACATTGGGATTAATTTATTCATGAACTTGATCAATTTGTGATATTGTTTTATTGAAGTGATTGACCAATTGCTTTAATTATTTATAAATGTGGGTAGAAGAGCTCTCGAGTTAATTTCATCTAATTAATTGGTGTTCCTGGCATGAGTATAGGATATAAATATACATTTAGTTGGTGTTCTTGGCATGAATTTATGATAAAAATATATATTTATTCCTTGAGTAACTGCAATCGGAATTTATATTTATTCTTTATGCTTTATGCTGCATGTTTTAATCGATTTGCATAGATGTATCATAGATTGGTTTTGTTTTGTTTTATTTATTTATTTATTTATTTTTTTTCCTTTTTTGAGTAAATTCAAGTCCATTACAAGAGGAAGTAGGGGAGGGGGAGTCTCGAACCCTATACTTTTACCATATTGGTAATGCTAGTCCCAACTCTCTTAGCTTAATGAGGATTGATATCGTAGATTGGTTATGCATGTTAGGATTATAATATATTGTGAATGGTGTTTATAATTAATCTTGTACTATTGGTTAATAAATTAATTCATTAGCTTTGATGATTCGAGGTTTTCATTCCAACAAGTACACATGGGGGAAAGACGAGATCATAAGATTTTCCCAATTTGATCAAATCCCACATTATTTGAGTTTTATTATTTAATTATTTTATACGGTTAAATTTTAGGATTAGTAATCCGAAAAATCAATTTTATTGCTTGGATAAAGATAAATAGTGACAGTTTAGATATTTAGAAGTAGAAAATATTTTTTTCCCCATGGGTATGATATCCCGACTCTCACGGGGCCACTTTACTACTTGTTAACGACGATACGTGCACTTGCATATGTGAAAAATCACCAACAACGTTCCTCGGGAGAGATGGAACGGAGGAAAGGGGGCGAGTGTTTTGGTGGGATCGACGGGGACATGGTGGAAGGAGAGTGGTCGTAGACGGTAGGGGAGGTGGTGAGGTGTGCGGCGGAGCCGTGGTGGTAAGAGAGTTGAGCAGCGAGTTCAGAGTTTTTTGAGTTGCCCACGATCCGGTGGTTTTGGGTGTGATGTAGGAGAGGGTTTTTCTGAAGATGCAAGGGACTTAAGTCAAAATTTTAAAAACTTCACTTTGGGGCATATAATATATTTGGAGATGGATCCTTTTTTTTTTTAAATTTGTGATAAAGCACAATTCGATCCTTTTATGTCAAAGAATACGTTCCCAGTTGCAAAATTAGAGTGCGCAACACGCGATAAGCTGTCACGGCTTTTTCGCCTTTGACTATACCTCATAGAGGGGTCCTTGTCAGTTTTTTTAACACGGGTTTCCCCCGCAATTAGAGATTACACTAGGAAGTTTTTGCAATAAAACTATAAACATAACCATCCATGTCATTTTTTTTTAATATTTCTTCGTCAATTCAGTTGTGTCTACAATTTTCTTTCATGGGAACCTCAAGGTGAAGCATCAAAACTTAAATCTTAATAATGACGTAAACAAATGAGTTTGTATATTCAATATCTGCTGTTAAATTAGTGGTAACTACGAAAACGGGCATGAAAACAGTCTTTTTAGCTAATTGAAAGATGACTGAATATGTGATGGTTACCTTTTGGGTCTTTCTCCAAAATGTAGAGAAATCTCATTTCACTCTCACAGCTAAAAACAAAAGAATTATTGGAAGATATGTGTGGATATAACTGCCGCAACAAAGTAGGCCTTGTTTTATAAATAAATAATTATCTCTTCGAATAAAATTGCACTTTCTCTACCAACCCTCATTAGGAGACTTGGTACCTAGCCTTTACCAATAGGGTAACGGTTTAGGGTTCGAGTCCCCCCTCCCCTACTTCCCCTTGTAATGGACTTGAATTTACTCAAAAAAATAAAATAAATAAAATAAAACTGCACTTGATGTCGACAAAACTTAGGATTGTCTTTTCTTGGCCAAAAAATAGACAAAACGGGAAAATGCAAAACTTGTTTAATTTGAACTTTCATTTCTCAAATTTGAGAAACCAAAGTTACAATTTAACAAATTGGGTGTGTGTGTCTATATATATATATATATATATATATATATATATATATATATATATATATATATATATATATATGTTTGAAATTGTTTGGAATTTATAAGTTTTTGGAATTTAGCCTTTTAAAATATTATTTTTTTTATTAATAATACTATTATTTTGAATATTTTTGTTAAATGGTCGTTACAATATGGTCGTTTGAGTTAGCTTGTTGAAATATAGTTGTTAAAAAATCTAATTTAAAACTAAATTTTTGTAAAATAAATAAAATATGATAATCGTGTAAAATATAAACAATTTTGTTTAAGTGTGAGGTTATAAGTGGTGTTGTACAACACGATTCACCTCTTATATTATCGATGTAGACAATCGTGTTTTAAACCACTGTTGGAGATAACCTAATTAGCGAGGTATATGTGCATTTCGTAACACTAATTAGTTTTTGTAGGTCCACCTAATATTTTGATATTTTTAGTTCTTTTTTTTTTTTTCTCGCATAAAATATCGAATTTTGAGTACATTAACCGATAACTCCTCCTTCAGTCAGGTAAATATACTCAAAAGTTTGAAAAAACAAATTATAGCACTTATGGGTACGTTTATCCGAAATTGCTGAAGGAATTTCAGGTACCCTCATGTTTGTATAATTATAGTCACCCCTCCTTTTAAATATTTTTACATAAAATTATCCTTTTAAATATTTTTACATAAAATTTATGTAATTCAGTTATTTACCGAACCAAATTGTATATTCAGTTCGGTAAACAAATTTCTCGGAGCAAGGAAGAATGAATCACAGACAAATTCATGTAGCATAAGTAATAAGACATGCATAAACCAAATGCATACCGAAACACAACATGATTTAGAAAGTAAAGCAAAACAATAAAAATTAAAAGAAAAAAATACAACACTGATGATGCTAATTACTTAGATCACCTGGGGTAGTGTAGAAAACGAACTGGGAGAGCAAAGCAGATCAGTAGCTTGACAACTTGATGATCCTGAGGTACCTGCGAAATGAACACACGTGAACTACGCCGGGGGTTGATCCGGCGAAAACCCCTCCGACGCTCAAGTCAGACGTGCTGATCATAGAAATAGTCCAGAGAATACGTATTGTAGTATTGCTCAGTTAATGGGACGTACCTTAATAAAATGAGTAAAACCTCTATTTATATGTCGTTTATTGGGTTGGGTTTGCTTTGTTGGGCCCAAGCCTTACTTGAAGGTGTTTGGGCCTCGGTGATATTGGTCTTCGATATTGGGCTCGTAGCCCAGTAGGTAAAGAAATTGTAGGCCCATTGGGTTGGCCCAATCAGGCATATCATTAAGCCCCCCACTCTCGAGTCGATGTGGGGGCCATGTTGTGATGGGTCTCAGATCGTGTCGAGAGTAAAAATTGTAGAAGTCGATCGTTAGCGTATGGCCTAATGGTATGCGAAAACGCGTTGGAGCGTGTGTCGGAGGGGTGTGAATGCGCGTTGGCGCATAGCGCGACAAAGTTGTCGCGATATAAGTTAATTGAGTCGTCGGTTTTGTCCCGCGACGATGTAGTAGCGAATTATCTCCTCGTCGGAGTTGTCTTGTCGCGGGGTAATAGTGTTGATCGAGTTATCGCCTCGTGGGAGTTGTCTCGCGATAATGTAGTAGCACGGATCAAGTAATCTCCTCGTGGGAGTTGTCTCTGGGGTAATCGAGTTGATCGAGTTACGTCCTCGTGAAAGTTGTCTCACGATAATGTAGTAGCACGGAGCTAGTATTCTCCTCGTGGGAGTTGTTATTTTTCGACATTTTCAATGTTTTGACGCGTTGCTTGTATGTGTTTACATATAACCTTCTGCGTGATGTACTTGAGGAGGGGATCAGGCTCTCAAGATTTTTATATGGGCATCGTGCCCTTTGTTAGACCTCGTGGGTCGTAAGTATGTTTGGACCGTGGCCACGTTTTAATGAAGGACCCATCGAAAACAAGTAGATGAATTTGAGTAATCAAGCTGGCCAGGCTATATAGATTCCCATAATATTTCTAAGTGTTTCTAGGGTCGTAATCGTGCTATCTTGAGCTTGCGATTATATATTGAATTTCGGGCGAGTTGTCTCCTCATGGGAGTTGTCTCGCAACGAAGTTGTAGAAGCATTGGATGACGCGCGACTGAGGAGCTTGCGTATCGAGGTCGCTCTGAGCGAGTTGTCTCCTCGTGGGAGTTGTTTCGCGGCGAGTCCTATTACCGAGCGAGGTAGCTCTTCGTGGGAGTTGCCTTGCAACGGATTTGTAGTGCCGAGCGAGGTGGCTCCTCGTGGGAGTTGTCTCGCAACGGGTTGTGGAATAGAGCAAGTGGACTCTTCGTGGGAGTTATCTCGCTGTAGTTTTGAGACTAGAGGGGGTTAGCTCCTCGTGGGAGTTGTCCCACAACGGGCTATAGGACGGATCGAGTGGTCTCCACGTGGAAGGTATCTCGATATGGTTTCGTAGACCTGAGGGAGTTGGCTCCTCGTGGGAGTTGCCTCGCAACGGGTTGTAGGGTTGAGCGAGTGGACTCCTCGTGGGAGTTATCTCGCTGTAGTTTTGAGACTAGAGGGGGTTAACTCCTCGTGGGAGTTGCCTTGTAAGGGGTTGTAGGACCGAGCGAGTTGTCTCCTCGTGGGAGTTGTTGTTGGGTTTCGGGCACGCATACGCAGTGGAAAACAAAAACTTTTATGCGAATTAAACGAGTTTTAAATCACATAAGCACATGCCCGATAATATAAATCAATTAATTGCGTACCTTTGCGCTTCCAGCGAAATTAAATAACAACATACATGCTAATTTATTTAACCGAATTTAAATCAATTAACATGCTCGCGTTTAAACCAAATAACATGCTCCCAATGATTAACACGATTACACATAATCACATAAAATCATACGAAAGCAAACATGAATATATAGTGTTTAAACGTAAACGAATCAAGAACATTGAGTTCGTGTGTTTACCTCTTGAAGCGTGAGGTAGGAACGCTAAGCAAGTCGAGATTGCTACGGAAACCAATCCGTACAATCCGGGGCAGCAGCGGTGCAGCGGTAGCAGTGGCGAGACGGCCACGGCGGCGCGTGAATCTCACGCGCGGTCTTCCGGGGCGGCGCGTGGGGTAGCGTGCGGCTTCGGCTTGTGCGCTGCTCCTCGATTCTTCGATCTTCGATCTTCCTCCTCTCGGATTTCACCTCGTATACTTTGATCTACTAAACACGTGGCACTAGACACGTAATAGTTAGAAAAACGGAAGAAAAAGAGAAGGAAAGAAACTACCGAAGCGATCGACCGATAAACGGCCGATTCCGGTGAAGTTCCAGCGACGGCGCCGGTGACGGCCGCGGGAGAGAGGGCGAGAGAGAGAGAGGTAACGGCTGCTAGGGTTAGGGTTTTCACTTGTGTGTGCAAGACCTATAAATCTTGTATTTATAGTGTCTTGCATAAAACCCTAGCGGGCTTAAGTTGGACCGGGCCCAAGAGCTTAAGTTCGCTAGTACTTTTACTTGCTCGTTTCTCTCAATCCAATGACCGAAAAATTGCAACGATTACATTTTCGGAATCATTATAAAGTCCTCGTCATTACGAGTGTCAATTCTCATTTTCCAACTTTCTAAAAGTGGAAACCCTAGTTCAGTGCACTTTCTAAATTTGGAAACTTCCCGATTTAGAAAGTCCACTACAACGCTCGCCTATTCTTTTCCTTTTCTTATTCTCATTCGTAATTCCAAATTACGAATGTTGGACTCAATCGCATTGACTTCCAATTATGCAAAGATAAACTATTTTATCTCTGACCGTTTATTCAAAGATCTCATGTGCACGAGCAGTGTGACCCTCGATGGTTCAGGTGTAAGCTAGCCGTGGGCCCACAACTCTTTGTGGTCAAAACTCGTCCCTTAGAGTTACGATTAAGATGAAGCTCGTTTCACCTTAATCACCCAACGAATCAAGATTGACGTCTAGCAACTACGCGTCATGATTCCCTAGATACAAATGAAGTGCCTGCAAGAACCTTCAGATATAGTTAACGTACAGTACGGTCCCTTCGATGCATATGTCCCGATCGAACTAGAGGCATTGGTTCATCGAGACCTCTTTATATGTTCGATGACGGTGCGATCGTTCCAAGTGTTGTAATCGTCACGTGCATGACTTAGAGAATCGAATTCTCTAATCATCACTTAGTCAGCTCTGGCCAGAGACTTAGAATGATTACAAACTTTCAGAACACACAGGACATCCAAGACTATTCTAGCGATCGAATCCCCGACTACAATGCACAGACCTCCCACTAGATTTCGGACTGCACGAACACTGGCCCTTGGGATGGTCCTCGGTGGAACTCAGGGACAGGTCACGATACAGCTGGTCCTCTAGTGAAGTCACGGTGATGTCTAGGTCATAAGGACTAATGGTGTACAACTATACCATAGATATCTCTACTCGATTATTGGGAACCACTTAGAGATTTCTAGGGTGAGGGAGTTCAGTGAACTCGTCAACTTACGAGCACCCACTTATGCATGCCGATATCACAATACCGTTTACTGATGAGATGCAGTACACATACACTAAGTGCTAGTCTTAATGGGAAAGGCCGATATCCTCATTAGTGGCGTAACCCTTCGACTAGGAACACGTTTAACAGTTATAATACTTAAGTAAATATCTCACGATCCTAACGATCAATTACTAGTACTTGTAATAACTGTAAGGACTATATCTATGCTTGTGACAAATGGACAAAGATATAGAATGCCAAGGTGTTTTATCATTAATACGAATAAAGGTTCGTTTATTACAATAATAAATACGAAAGACCACAGCCACATGCTGGCTTGTTGGTCACCTACTCTAACAGTTGTCTCGCTGCGGGTTGTATTACTGAGCGAGTTGGCTCCTCGTGGGAGTTGTCTCGCAAGCCCCCCACTCTCGAGAGGATGTGGGAGCCACGTTGAAAAGAGTACCGGATTGTGTCGAATGTAGATCGGTGTTGTGGTGTACCGTTAATTGCTGGCGTGGTGTGGAGAAATAATAATTTGTATTTATCCGTGTGAGAGCATGCGCGTTATGGTGAGGCGCGCGGGAGAGCTCGCGCAATTTGGTTGAGTGCGTTGAAATTCTCGCGCGATTTGGTGAAGCGGGGTGAAATCTACGCTCAATTTGGTGGAGTGTAGTAAAAGTTGTGCCCAATTAAATGGGAGAGCGCGCTCCAAGGTTGCCTTGGGAGGCGCGCGCGCGTGCATGGGAAGGCGCGCGCCTTTTTTTTTTTTTTTTTTTTTTACGCGCGCCTTCTGTCTTTTTTTTTTTTTTTTGCTGTCGCGCGTGTAGTGCACGCGCGCGCGTGCTGTGCAAGCGCGCCTCCTGTACCCTTTTTTTTTTTTTTTTTTTTTTTTTTTTTGAATGGAGCCGCGCGCGCGCGGCTTGGCTGATATTCACCCCCTTGGGGATGTTCTATTTTTTGAATAGGGAGATTACCCTCGTTCCTTGAGATGGGATGTGCACCCCTTTGGGGATGTTCTATTTTTTGAGTAGGGAGATTATCCTCGTTCCTTGAGATGGGATATGCACCCCCTTGGGGATGTTCTATTTTTTGAGTAGGGAGATTATCCTCGTTCCTTGAGATGGGATGTGCACCCCCTTGGGGATGTTCTATTTTTTAAGTAGGGAGATTATACTCGTTTCTTGAGAAGTGATGTGAACCCACTTAGGGTTGAAAGGTAAGGGTGACGCCCAACCTTATGATGGGGATAACTGCCCACTGTAGGATGAGGCGCTCGAGACCTATGGTCTGAGGTTGATGCGCACGGTTGTGCCATTGGTTCGTGCGTGCGCGTCAAACCCTTTTGAAACACTTGATGGGATGTGAAACCCCTTGGGGGTTGAAAGGTAAGTGGATGTACCACCCTTGAGATGAGATGCCCAACTTTAGGATGGGATAGCCCCCCATTTAGGATGAGGCGATCACGAACCACAGGGGTGAGATGCCCCACCTTGGCGATATATGGTGCCACTGATTCAGTGGCAGCACGAGTTGAATCTTCCGTGATCATACGCTGAAGGTCTTATTCGGTTATCTGAAGCGTTCGAGAAGTAAGTAGAAATTGATCATGTTGAGGACCCAGTGGGGCCTCACGAGGAGGAGCGTTGGCTCCTGCTATGACGAATGAAATGTTTTGGGGGCGATGTGAACCCCCAGGGAGTCGATAACCCTTGGCGAACGAAACATTTTGGGGGCAGATGTAAGCCTCCAAGGAGTCGATAACCCTTGGCGAACGAAATATTTTGGGGGCGATGTAAGCCCCCAGGGAGTCGATAACCCTTGGCGAGCGAAATATTTTGGGGGAATATGTAAGCCCCCAGGGAGTAGATAACCCTTGGCGAACGAAATATTTTGGGGGCGATGTAAGCCCCAAGGGAGTCGATAACCCTTGGCGAGCGAAATATTTTGGGGGCAGATGTAATCCCCCAGGGAGTCGATGGCGGTGGTGCCATAGGTGGCTATGTAAGCCCCCAGGGAGTCGATGGCGGTGCTCCACATGTGGAGCAGGTGCTGGTATCGCGTTGGGAGCATCTGCTCCCATCGTGGCGATATATTGGGTCACGGCCTCTGTGGCAGCGCGAGTTGAAGCTTCTGCTATCATGTGTTGAAGCGCATCCTCGGTTATTTGAACCATTTGAGGAGTAGGGAGTGGTGGATCGGCGAGTGGTGGGTCCCGAGGGGGATCACCTGAACCTCGCGAGGCGGATCCATGGGATGTGGAGGAGGTGGCAAGCCAGAGCCTCCACGAGGTGGGAGGTCGTTAGCTGTGTCATTTTCTCTCCGAGCAGACGCCTCAGGAGGATCTTGTTGGCTACGTGATCTGGTTTGCATCGTTCCCACAGACGGCGCCAAAATGATGATGCTAATTACTTAGATCACCTGGGGTAGTGTAGAAAACGAACTGGGAGAGCAAAGCAGATCAGTAGCTTGACAACTTGATGATCCTGAGGTACCTGCGAAATGAACACACGTGAACTACGCCGGGGTTGATCCGGCGGAAACCCCTCCAACGCTCAAGTCAGACGTGCTGATCATAGAAATAGTCCAGATAATACGTATTGTAGTATTGCTCAGTTAACAGGACGTACCTTAATAAAATGAGTAAAACCTCTATTTATATGTCGTTTATTGGGTTGGGTTTGCTTTGTAGGGCCCAAGCCTTACTTGAAGGTGTTTGGGCCTCGGTGATATTGGTCTTCGATATTGGGTTCATAGCCCAGTAGGTAAAGAAATTGTAGGCCCATTGGGTTGGCCCAATAATTAGGCATATCAAACACCATTTAGATACCAACTAATTCTAACAAGCTTCTGGCAATGAATTGCCCAATATTTTATTTTTTTAGTTTTTTTATTTTACACATTATTTAGATATGATCATCAGAATCTCCGATTTTTATTCGTACTTTTAGCAAAGATAATGGTCACAAGCCAACTCTTCAATCATATTATATTCATCTCGCTGAGAGTATATCGAACCCTTGATTAATATTCTCGCCGCTAAATTCCCGACACTTTCTTGCAACAACAACCGAATTGATGACATCATCGGTCGCATGGTAAACCGAGAGAACCTCATACCCACGTAGACAATCGGGCCCCATGACCGGATAAGGAAAAGCACGGGCACCCTTTGCGCTCCTCACCACTAGAATAGCTCCATCCGCCATATTCACTGACAAGTGCTCGATCACGCGCACCTTCTCGTCACTCTCCATCCCTACAAGCGCCGCCAGAAAGACAACCTCGTACTGCCTCAACTCATCGGAATTAGTGCCCATGATATCTTTCGTGTGGAACACCATCCTTTCTGACAAGTCGGGATTTAAACTGACGAGCTTCTCGGCCACGGAGTTTGCGGATCGGTCGATGTCGTAGTTGTGGAAAATAGCGGATTTGAGGTGGTACGTGGCTAAGATGATGGAGGTGAGAAGGAGTGGGCCGGAGCCCACGAAAGCTAAACGGTTCGGGCTTGAATTCGGGTTGAGGTGGCGGGTGAGGAGGTTGAATTCGAGTTGGGAGAGTTTGAGGTAGTTGGAGTATTAAGGGAATAAGTGGAGGTGGTTGGCTATGGGGTTTTCGAGGGATATTAGGATAGTTGAGTAGTGTTTCTCGAGGAGAGATTCCGCTTTGCCGCAGAGGAGAATGAGGTTGTTTCTGATGCGTTGGATTTTGGTGCAGAGTTTGGTGACACCGATGGGGTGCGGCGGGATGCATGTGGTCACGAGCTGCGTGAAGAAGAGTCGACTTCTTTCGAAGGGCTGAGGTTTTCGAGCTTTGAGATTTTGTCATGCAATTCGCAGATTTTTCGGACAAGAGGATCAATTTCTCTCACGCAAACCATTCTGTATGAGGTAGATTTAGAAATGTATATGTTATAATGTGAGAATAGATGGTGTTAAATAGTGGTCACTCTTGAGTTGCTTTTAATACTAATTTTGGGGGGCGGGACAAAGTTGCATCGTTCATTCATGCATTTCTATTCGATTAAATACATTTCCATTGTTCATATCTAAACTGCATAAAACCCCTTTGTTACGGAAAACCTGCACTAAATTCTCTGTATTGTTTTTATTGCATAGAATCTCTCTATGTTTAATTTTATCTTGTATGGAATCCCCTATTCCTTTATAATTTAACACCCTTAAGTATTGAGGGGATTCCATGCAATGCTTTAGTAGCACAAGGAGTTTTGGTGCATGTTTTCTTCTATATTAGAGGGATTTATGCAAAAGTATTTTATTTATATAAAAATTTTTTTTTAATTAAATCAAATACATATATACAATTTCAACATAAAAATAAAAAAAATAAAAAAAAAAAAAAAAAAAAAAACTAAAGGTAAGGATAAAGTTTGTAACAATTTTTTTGAATTTTACAACATCTTTTTTTTCTCTCTCAAATGTGTGTTTAAATCTCTCTCACAAAAAAAATATATCTATAGATATCTCTGTGTGAGATATAAAAAAGTAAGCACACACGCAAAAGAGCTCTGTTTTTTTTTAGAGAGCGGCACACACACAGAGAGAGTGTATTTTTTTATTTTATATGAGGGAGAGTGCACACTGCGTCCGTGAACTATAAGGTTTGTCACAAACACCCCCTTAAACTACGAAACGTAATAAAATGACCCCCGTTTACAGTTTGTTAGTAATTGATGATGATGTGGCATGTTGAATATCTTACTTATAATTGATTTTTTTTATAATTTGTTGTTTTTACCCCTCAATATGTCATATAATATATATATATATATATATATATATATATATATATATATATATATATATATATATATATATATATATATATATATATATATATGAGAAATATATATATATATGAGAAATATATTTGGAGAAAAGAGAGAATGATATCTCTTACGTATATTAATCATATATATAGGTACATGTAGGAAACCCTAACCTACTACACAAGGTAACCTAATATACAAGGTAACCTAATAAATAAGAATAATAATAGGTATAATATAGATAGATACGCTAATACACCCCCGCAGTCGAAACGGGAAAGGAGAGGACGTGGAGACTGGAGACAAACTGTTGGAACAGTTGAGTAGGGAGTCCTTTCGTGAAGATACCGGCAAACTGGTAGGCGGATGGGACGTGAAGGACTCGAACGTGGCCCAAAGCAACTTTGTCTCGGACAAAATGGATATCGATCTCCACATGTTTCGTACGAGAGTGTTGAATAGGATTGCTCGATAGGTAGACGGCACTGACGTTGTCACAGTAGACAATAGTGGCTTTCGAAAGTGGGCAGAGCAACTCAGAAAGTAGGTTGCGTAACCAAGTCGTTTCGGCGACGGCATTTGCGACAGCTCGGTATTCGGCCTCCGCACTCGATCGAGAGGTAGTGACCTGTCGTTTGGAGGACCAAGAGATGAGGTTGTTGCCGAGGAAAACACAATAGCCCGATGTCAAACGACGAGTGTCAGGGCAGCCACCCGAATCGGCGTCGGAGTAAGCGATAAGGGAGAGGTCTGGATTGGGGGAGAGCTGAAGGCCGTGATCGAGAGTCCCACGAATGTAGCGAAGGATACGCTTGAGAGCAGCCATATGAGGTTCCCTCGGATCATGCATGAATAGACATATTTGTTGCACAACATAGCAGATGTCAGGACGAGTAAACGTGAGGTATTGCAGTGCACCGGCAAGGCTGCGATAAAGAGTAGGGTCAGCAACGGGGGGTCCAGTGGTCGAAGACAACTTGCTCTTTGTGTCAGCCGGCGTAAGACAAGGGTTGCATGAAGCCATGTGTGCACGCTCTAGGATCTCGTCCGCGTACTTGCGTTGAGAGAGAAATAGCCCATTCGACGAGCGAGTGACTGAGATGCCGAGAAAATAGTGAAGATCGCCAAGATCCTTCATTGCGAACTCTTGATTAAGGGCAGCGATGATAGAGCGGAGCAATTCAGGTGTGGAGGCCGTAAGTACAATGTCATCGACATACAGCAGAAGGTAGGCGCATGAACTGTTGCGACAGTCGTGTGAACTGCTGCGACAGTCGCGTGAACTGTTGCGGCAGTACACAAAGAGTGAAGTGTCGGACTTGCATTCTCTGAACCCCATGGTAGTAATGTGAGATGCAAAACGTTTGTACCAAGCACGTGGTGCCTGCTTGAGGCCGTAGAGTGCTTTGTTGAGACGACACACGTGAGTGGGGCGAGATGGATCGACGAATCCGGGAGGTTGCTCGCAGTAGACAGTTTCAGAGAGATTGCCATGTAAGAAGGCATTTTTCACGTCAAGCTGGTGGATTGGCCATGATCGCGAGAGAGCAATACTGAGGACTGTTCGAACAGTGGCTGGTTTGACAACTGGGCTGAAAGTCTCGTCAAAGTCGATGCCAGCCTGCTGGTGAAACCCACGAACAACCCACCGTGCTTTGTATCGCTCAAGGGAGCCATCGGACTTGAGTTTCTGTTTGTATATCCACTTACCAGAAATAACATTAGTGGACGGGGGGCGGGGCACAACATTCCAAGTATTGTTTTTAATTAAAGCAGTATATTCCTCAATCATGGCGTTTCGCCAGTTTTGGTCAAGAAGAGCTTGGCGATAGTTGGTGGGAATGGGAGAGGTAGAGGATGCAATGAGAGAGAAAGGGACTTTGGGTTTGTGGATGCCCACTTTACTGCGAGTCACCATAGGGTGAGCAATGGGAGGTGGGGGAGGTGGGGGAGTAGAAGAAGGGGTTGTGAGCTGGTTGTGGTCGACAGGTGGTGCTGCAGGAGAAATAGGTGTTGGCTGTGTTATAGGACTGTTGGACGGACTGTTGGAACAGGGTGGTTCACTATTGGAACAGTTGGGGCAACTGTTGCAACAGTTAGACGAAGTCTGAGGGAGGAGGAACAGGGAGGGTGTGTTTTCGTCCAAGGCAGAAGGGGGAAGTGTGTTTTTGGGGGGAGTGGACTCAGCAAAAGGAAAGTTAGTTTCGTCGAAGATAACATGAAGAGAAATTATGATCCGGCCAGTGGATCTATCAAGGCAACGATAGCCTTTGTGAGAGGAAGGGTGACCGAGATAGACACAAGGAGTAGAACGGGGGGCGAGTTTATGTGGTGTGGTGGCGGTGAGGTTGGGATAACAGAGACAGCCGAATACTCGAAGATGAGAGTATGTAGGTTTGATGAGGTAAAGAGCTTCATGAGGAGTTCGGTTTTGTGTGATTTTGGTAGGTAAGATATTGAGTAGGTGTGTGGCCATATGAAGGGCTTCGACCCAATAAGTAGGAGGAAGATGGGCTTGAAAGATGAGGGATCGAATCATGTTAGTTATAGTGCGGATCATTCGTTCTGCGTGTCCATTTTGAGGGGAGGTGTGGGGACACGAAAAACGATTTAGGATGCCGTGTTTAGTGAAGTAGTTTTGAAAATCCGTATTTTTTAATTCACGACCATTATCACTTTGTAAGGCTTTCAGGGGATGTTGGAATTGAGTTTTGAGAAGTGTATGAAAATTGACAAAGGTTGTAAAAGCATCAGATTTATTTCGAAGGGGAAAAGTCCATAAATAATGGGTAAAATCATCAACTAACACAAGATAATATTTGAAACCCGTAAAACTAGAAACCGGAGAAGTCCATAAATCAGCATGAATAATTTGAAATGGAGCAACAGTATTAGATTTTTGAGAAAAAAATGGTAGACGAAAATGCTTGCCTAATTGACAGGCATTACAAAGAGACTCCCTAGGGTCTTTATTATGGGAAAGAAAAGTGCTAGAAAATAAACGAGACATGACGTGTTTGCCGGGATGGCCTAGACGCCGATGCCAAAGAGTGCGAGACGAAGGTGTTGCGACAGTGAGGAAAGCAGCGGAAGGTGAGGTGGGGGGAGGGACGCTAAATGGATATAGGTCACCGGAGCTATTGCATCTGAAAATCTCGACTCGACTCCGAAGATCCTTCACAGAAAAACCAAACGGATCAAATTCAACCGAACATGAGTTATCACGGGTGAACTTTCGAACAGATATAAGGTGTTTGACGATATTGGGTGTGACATAGACATTTGTGAGGCGGAAAGGAGTGGTGGGAAGAATTGTGAGGCCTATGTGGGTTATGGGGAGGGTGGAACCATTACCGACGACGACATGTTTGGGGAATTTACTGCCAGGATTAAAAACAAAATTGAAATTACCTGAGTGTGGTGCCATATGAGAGGTCGCCCCGCTGTCCATGAACCACTGTGACTCGGTAGGCTGCTGAAGTGTCACCGTATTCAAACGGTTTGCGAGATCCACCACGCTGGCACTGTTGCAGGAACTGTTGCAATTGTTGATGGAACTGCTGGAGCTGTGGCACGGTTGCTGCTGCGGATGAGCCTGAGTAGGAGCCGAGTGACTGGTGTAGGGTTCAGGTGGTCCATTAAAGTAGGCTTGAGCCGCTGGGTGGCCCGATGTATTTTGAGCGGATCCCAGAATTGACTGTTGTCGGTAAGGTGCGCGCCAAAGTTGAGATGCGCCATGAGCACTATGATAGCCGTAGTGCTGCATGGGGTGACGGTTAGTGCTGCGACCTCCGCGACGGTTGGATCGGCCACCCCCGCGCTGATAGCGCGAAGAACTACCTCCGCGGGAACTGTTGCAGGAACTGTTGCAACTGTTGGATGGACAGTTCGCGTTGGAGGCGTAGAAAACAGCAGCGGTCTGCTCCGGTTCATAAATTCTTGTTTCTTCCATCTGAAGGAGCGAACGAGTCTGTAGAAAGGTGGGAAGGGGATTTTGAAAGGAGATGAGATTGGCGACGGTCCCTTAATTTTTCGGAAGGCCGTGTAGGGTTTGTAGAACGAGTTGTTTGTCGGAGATTGGATTTCCGACATCGGCCAAGCTGTCCGCCGTGGTCTTGATTATTTGGCAATAATCGTGAATGGAGAGAGCGCCTTTCTTGAGGGACTTGAATTTTTCTTCAAGTTGAATGGCTCGATAGTCTTCGTTATCGGTGAAGAGAGAAGAGATGGCGTTCCATAGATCACTGGCGGTGGAGGTTTTTGAGAGAACCATGCTGGATAGATCGTCGGAGATGGTGTCGTAGATCCAAGATTGGAGGAGATAGTCGGCGCGCTGCCATTCGTCGGCGGAAATCGAATCCGGTCGGGGTTTGCCATGGAGAAGATCGGAGAGGCAGAAACGACCGACGGTAATCGTGAAAAAGTGGCTCCACTTTTGATAATTAGGATTTTTTAGATCTAGAGTAATGGGGATAAGGGATTTGATATTAGAGATGGCGTGAGCAAGGTGAAAAGGATTGAGAGGGGCGGTGGAGGGAGAAGAAGATGAAGATTCGCCGGCCATGGAGAAGAAAGGGGGTAGGGCACGGCTATGCAGAAAAAGAGAAGAAGAGGTGGTGACGGCTAGGTTAACCTAGTGTCTGATACCATATAGGAGAAATATATTTGGAGAAAAGAGAGAATGATATCTCTTACGTATATTAATCATATATATAGGTACATGTAGGAACCCCTAACCTACTACACAAGGTAACCTAATATACAAGAAAACCTAATATACAAGGTAACCTAATAAATAAGAATAATAATAGGTATAATATAGATAGATACGCTAATAATATATATATATATATATATATATATATATATATATATATATATATATATATATATATATATGTGTGTGTGTGTGTGTGTGTGTGTGTGTGTATTTTATTAATTGGTCGATAATATTTCAGTTTTTACACTATAAAAATACCATAAAAAATTAAATCAACAAATCATTAAAAGAAGTAAGAAAAAAGTTATAAAAACAAAGAAAAAAAAAAGAAAAGGAAACATCAGCAAATGCTCCTCTCTCTCTCAACATACTCTCTAGAATAGAGTCTGCAAACTGTTTGTAACTGTTTCTCTACAGAACCATCAAAACTCTCTTCAATTCAATACTTTCCGCCTAAAAATTTAAAAAATAGATATTCCCCTCATACTTTCCCTCCTAAAAATTTAAAAAAGAGGTATCCCCCTTTGAAATATTATTTTGGTTGCACTTTGCCCCAAAAACCATTTTCTAGAGGGCATTGTGCAACAAAACTAACATTTTAAGAGCTCAACGTGCAAAGAAGCGGAGTTTTTAAGGGGCAATGTGTAACAAAATTTACATTTAAAGGGGCAACTTGCAACAAAAATACTCAATTCTGATGAAAAAGCAATCGGAGTTTTGCTACGGGGGCAATGTGAAACAAGAAAAACATTTTCTAGGGGAGCATTCACTTTTTTAAATTTTGAGGGGGTAAAGTGCAAAAAATATAAATTTATAGAGGGTCATGTGCAATTTGCCCTTTTAAAAATATATTAGGAAAAAAAACAATGTGTAACAAAAATTACATTTAAAGGGGCAACTTGAACAAAAATACTCAATTCCGATGAATAAGCAATCGGAGTTTTGCTATGGGGGCAATGTGAAACAAGAAAAATATTTTCAAGGGGAGCATTCACTTTTTTAAGTTTTGAGGGGGTAAAGTGCGAAATTATAAATTTATAGGGGGTCATGTGCAATTTGCCCTTTTAAAAATATACTAGGAAAAAAAGACAATGTGTAACAAAAATTACATTTAAAGGGGCAACTTGCAAGAAAGATATTCAATTCCGATGAATAAGCAATCGGAGTTTTGCTATGGGGGCAATGTGAAACAAGAAAAACATTTTCAGGGGGAGCATTCACTTTTTAAAATTTTGAGGGAGTAAAGTGCGAAAATTATAAATTTATAGGGGTTTATGTGCAATTTGCCCTTTTAAAAATATACTAGAAAAAAAAAATCAGAGTTTTGCTATGGGGGCAATGTGAAACAAGAAAAATATTTTCAAGTGGAGCATTCACTTTTTAAAATTTTGAGGGGTAAAGTGCGAAAAATATAAATTTATAGGGGGTCATGTGCAAACAATCGAAGTTTTGCTATGGGGGCAGTGTGAAACAAGAAAAACATTTTCAAGGGGAGCATTCACTTTTTTAAATTTTGAGGGGTAAAGTGCGAAAAATATAAATTTATAGGGGGTCATGTGCAATTTGCCCTTTTAAAAATATACTAGAAAAAAACAAAAACATAAATGTTGACAGTGGGATTCGAACCCACGCCCTTTCGGACCAGAACCTTAATCTGGCGCCTTAGACCAACTCGGCCATATCAACTTGTTGTCTTTCAATGCAATATACCATTATATATTGGTATTCTATGCACAGACCTTTTTTCAATAATATAAATTTGATAATATATTAAAATTGATATATTAATTTGAATTCGAATTGTCAAACATCAGTATAAATATACTATATTTGCAAGGAGTTAAAATAAATTCAAATTAATATGATATTAAAATATATGGAATGCTTTCGAGCTTTAAGATTTTGTCGTGCAATTCGCAGATTTTTCGGACAAGAGGATCGATTTCTTCACGCAAACCATATTCTCAACAATCTGTGAAAGTAGAATTCGAAGTGCATATATATGTTTGCCACGTGATAATATTATATATATACATATATATATATATATATATATATATATATATATGGGGATAGTTAAAATTAATACCAATTTTTTTTCACTTAATGACATAAATACTGTTAATGAAAATCGATGCCACAAAAACATTAAAAATCTGTTTTTTCTTTTTTCAATACCAACACACAAAACCCTCTCCTTCTTCACAAACCCCTCACCTCCTCCTTCTTCTCCCTCACAATAAACCCTTCTAAAAAACTCAAAAGTAAAGAAATCAAAACTTCACACAACTAGCAAAACGGAGTTAAATGACAACAAAATGGTAGTTTACTGCAAGGGAGAACCCGTTAAGATATGTACCCATGTCTTTTTTGAGCTTCAAAGTCGATTTTGAAGTTTTTTTTAAACCCGACTACTGCTTTCGACATATAGGGTGAAGTTTTTGTCAATTTGATACCAATTTGGCGAAATTTTTATTAAAAAAAAAATCGCCACATACATGTCGCAATTTCTTATAATTTCGTCATGTATGTGTCAAAAAAACACTGCTGCTTAAAAAAAAATTGCAGCAATGTTTTTTCGACACATAAATGTCCAAATTTTGAGAAATTTCGACATGTATGTGGCGAATTTGGTTTTTTTTTTTTTAAATAAAATTTTCGACAACTTGGTGTAAAAAAATGACCAAAAATTCGACATGTATGTGATGAAAATTGTAGGCGGATTTCAAAAAAATAAAATATCGACTTTGATGCTCGAAAAATGTATGAATACATATTTTAATGGGTTCTCCTTCCATGTAAACTACCATTTTATTATCTTGTGACTGCATTTTATAAGTTTTGTGAGGTTTTGATTTTTTTGAATTTTGAGATTTTTTGAAGGGTTTGTAAGAAGATGGAGAAGAAGAGAGGGTTTGGGTTTGTGGGAGAAGAAGAGAGTTTTTTAATTTTGGTATTGAAAGAGGAAAACAAACATTTTTTGTACAAGTTGTATTTTGTTTAATGAGGGTATTTGAGTACTTTGCTATTAAAAAACTTATTTATGGTATTAATCCAAGAAAAAAATGTAAAAATTTCTATAAAATATGGTATTAAACTTGGTGGTATTAAAGTGAAAAAAGTTGGTATTAATTTTAGTCGCCCCTATATATATAGATGGTGTCAAATAGTGTGTGTTGGCAAAGGAGAGAGTCTGTTGTTTCTTGATTTTCTATGTCCACTCTCAAATTGTTTTTAGTGCCATTTTTTAGGGGACGGGACAAAGTTGCATCGTTCATTCATGCATTTCTTTATTCACTGGTTGTAAAATATGTACTTCTATGATGCGATCCCCGCAACACAACTCACATGAGACATGCCTCTAGAATCGAGCTAGTCCCAACAACATAATTGAATTTTTAATGATTTATGTATTTTCCTAAACAAGTCTTATAACAAATATTTATATTAAAAATATAAATAATAAATTTTATGCGAAATAACTTTTGTACCCCTTGTATTTTTATAGATTTGAAATCTATTTACTACTGAATTCGTGAAAGTCGATCATACCATTATTTCGAAAATCATTAAACCACTCATCCAAAAATGTATATTGTTGCATTCGAACGTGTGACCTTTTAAAGCATGGATAATTATTGCAAATTAGCCCGCATGTGTATAGCTCAATTGGTTCTGTGGTGGTAAGTTGGTACACAGTCCTATGATCGAATCCTGGCAGCCGTAGTGTGAGAATTTCAATTCCAGTGAGGTTTGGTTCCTTGTGGGCACCAGGTCCAGGTCCGCTACCCAAACGGACCGTTGAGTCACCATGAATTTATATTCCTCCATCAAACAAATACTTGTTGGGTAAAGGCATAGGGGCCATGGGGCGAGGGCATATAGCATATATATTAAAACTACAATGTATAATGATTATACTACTTCTATAAATAATGGTAAATAAATTATGAATCTCATATAATTATTATTATATATTAAAAATTTCCACTATTAACAAATCTATATATAATAAATTTTAAAAAATAAAAAATTGCATATTAACTCGTGTAATTTAAAAAATGAATTTAATAATAATATGAAGTTTGAATCAAATCGTAAATCTTAAGATTTGAATCAATTAAGGTCAAGTTATTTCAATTCGAAAACAATATTCAAAGATTTGAATCGATTGAGCTCAAGTCTTTCAATTTGTAAACAATATTCAATGATTTGAATTGGTGTTAAGCTCAACAATTTACAAGAGCGTAGTAATAGAATTAACTATGTAAAGTTAAAGTTTAGTATCTTGTTTTATTGAATTTTATTATAGGAAAATAATAAAAGTTAATTCAAAAAAATCGTAAGAATTAAATCCTAAATTGTAACACTTAATCGATTCAAATATTACGGTTAGATTAAATCTTACGATTTACGATTTGATTCTTACAATTTTTATAAATTAAAATTATTTTTATCTTTTTGTTAAAATTGAATTAAAATTATATTAGAGTTTATTTATAAATACTTAACTCGATTAATACGTTCTTGTCAATGGTTGAACTTAATCCATTCGAATCTTTGAATAATATTTACCAATTAAAAGAACTTGCGCTTAATTGATTCAAATCATACGCTTTTATTAAATCTTATGATTTGATTCTTACGTATTTTAGGATTTATTTTTGATTTTTTTATGATAAAATTGAATTAAAAATATGTTACACTTTAATTAATAATAGTTAATTGGATTTAAATGTTATTGTCAATAGTTGAGCTTTTAAATCTTTGAATAATATTTACGAATGGAAAGGACTTGAGCTTAATTGGTTCAAATCTTATGCTTTGATAAAATCTTACGATTTACGATTTGATTCTTACTTATGTTATGAATTAAATTTATTATTTTTTATGATAAAAATGACTTAAAAAGATATTAAACTTTAATTATAAATAGTTACTTTAATTAATATGTTTTTGTCACTATTTAAGTTTAATCGATTCAAACATTTGAATAGTGTTTACTAATTGAAATGATTTGAGCTTAATCAATTCAAATCTTACTATTTGATTAAATAAAATATGAAAAGAAAAAAATCACAATATAATATTTTGTGTATATATTTTTATTTTAAAATAGGAAAACTAATTGGAATGAGTTATAATCTATTTTTTTTTTTCTAAATAAACATATTATTTTATTTATTATTCAGAATTTTCACACTATCGATTTAATAAAGTAAGCGAGCTTGTATTAAGTTATGTATTTGTCTATATTTAATTGAGCATTCTTTATATTTTTCAATAGTGGAGTTGATGAATATTTTCAATATTATACAATTAATGATAGATGTTTGGGGTATTGAACCACGTTTCTTTATATTTTTCAAATTTTATTATAGTAAATTTGTTAATAATTTATTTAATATTATTTAATAATAATGAAATCGCAATTAATACTATATTTAATATTTTGAAATATTTAGATTTATTATCACTTTACATTTTATTTTACCAATATATAAGAGGGTTAACTGCCAAAAATCCCCTAAATTTTGGACGTTTTTGCGCTTTACTCCCTGAACGGAAAAAAGTTGCACGGGCATACCTGAACTTACGTATTTTTAACACCGATTTAGTCCATTTTTGGCCATTTCTGACCGGAATCAAAATCACGTGCCTTGCACGTGAATATAGTTGGGGTAAATTAGTATTTTCCCCTCAACCCCCCTTTTCTATCTCCCGCTAATTCTTCTTCTTATTTTCCCTTCAATTCTCCCCCCCCCCCCCCTCTTTTAACACAATTTTGCCCTAAATTAAGAACCTGCATCTCCCTTCTTCCCCCATTTCCCCCTTTCTCGCACGCGATTTGACTCTCAATTCTTCAATGGATTTGACATACCACTGTGGAAGAAAGCTAACCATGAAAACTTCATGGACTGACCTCAACCTAGGAAGGAGATACTCCACGTGTGAAAAATATCGGGTAAAGTTTCTTCTTTTTTCTTCTGATTTTGATTTCGCAAGTCAACTATATTCATACTTTTTTCTTCTGAATTTGTTCTCTTTTTTTAGCAAGTTGGGGGTTGTTACTATTTTGCTTGGATTGATCCACTTATGTGTGAAAGAGCTCGTCAGATCATACCTGGTTTGCTTCGTAGGATCAACAAGCTTGAAGAGGACCTGAAGAAGAAACAAGAAATGAAAAAAATGGTTGTGGGTTGGAATGTTTGTTTCATCGTTGATTGTGTACTGTTTTTCTGTAAAGTGATATAGTGGTTATGTATTTGGGTTGTTATGTTATTTTAATAAACAATGAAGCTTAAAAAGTGTTTGGAGTACTCTGTTTTTCTGTTAGAAAATGGTTAGTTTTGATGTAATGGTTGTTTATAATGAATTAATGAAATTTAGTTGTCAAATTGAGCACTCTATTTGTATGTTTGTTTTGTTCTTAAAAAAATTGACTTCTTTGTGTTGCTATGTACTCAATTCAGAAACATCAACATAATTTAATAGAGGAAAACAAGTTTAATCCATACAAAATAACACAAGTTTAATCCATACAAAAATTCCACAAATCATGATGACTACAAAATAACACAAGTTTAATCCAAACGATGCAAGTTTCATCCACCTAGTGGATCCACAAAAAGCAAGTTTAATTCAAAAAAACAAATCAGACAAAATCAATGGATATTTTTTGGTTTAGGTGTTTGATTGCTGGGTGCTTGGCATTGTGAGCTTCTTGTTGTATATGTCTATCATCATTGCCTTCATGGGCTGAAAATGAGTCAATGGATAAGACTGTTGGCTACTTGACAAGATTGTTGAGTGCTTGAAATTGCTTCCAACTGCACTCTTATCTGTAACATTTGAATTTCTTGATTGTTGAGTGCTTCCAACTACAGCCTTGCCTTTGTCACTTGCATTTTTTGATTGAACAGGTGGCTGTGATTGTTGACTGCTTCCAAGTGTACTTGGGGCTTTGTCTTTTGCATTCTTTGAGAAAAAAAATGGTCTCCTTGGTATTCTTGCTTTGGGTATCCCCAGACTCTTGTTGGGCACTTTTGTAGGTGGTTGTGATTGTTCTTCTTGCATGTTCTTTTAGTTGGAGCATTCTCTTCAATCTCAACATTGCTTTCAATCTGCACTTCACTCTCATTTTGCATTTTATTCACATCATTGTTTTCAGCCTGCAAAAATATACAATAAGTCAAAATCATGTAGTCAAAATCATCTTATTTTACAATTCAGCATACACTTACTGGAGGCATTTTCAATTCAGTTTACACTTCATCAATTAAATCAAGGTCAATCTGCAAATCACTCTCAGCATTGTTTTCAAACTGTAAATCCCTATACACTTGGTGTCTACTGAACAACAGCTTATAATCCTTCTGAGCAACACTCATCTTTGATTCAACTGTCCAGATAAATCCCTAGCAACTCCCTGCTCCTCGAACGGTTCAGATAACCGAGGAGGCCCTTCAATGTATGATTACGGAAGCTTCTACTCGTGCTATTGCTGAAGCAGTGGCCCAATACATTGCCACAACGGAAGCCAGCGCTCCTCCTATAACCGCACCCGTGGCACAACCATCACCACAAGACAATGAACCCCGAATAAGTTCGTCATCGACATCAACTTCAGTCCACTCATTGACGAGGGGCATAGCCCGATCAACAGCGCGCACGTTCACCTCCAATGGGCAATGCCTCTCTTCAGCGAGCTCCTCCACGCAATTGTGGAGATGATGAAGTTAACAATCGAGTATCCCGCTCGAATCCTGTTCCCACATAGGCAACCCTAGTGGTGGAGTAGCCATGGCTCCAGTAAGGCGCAGTCCCTTCATTGTTGCCATACTCAATGAGATATTGCCCCCAGGGGTAAAGGCCTCGGGTCTACGACAATTCGATGGAACTAGTGATCCACATAAATACATTGAAAAATTCTACGCCATGGCATAACTACATGGCTCCACTGATGCAACACTATGCAAAATTTTCCGCACAACGCTCTTCAAACGAGCTTTAAGTTGGTTCAATTCCCTCCCGACAGGATCAATCGAAGCTTTCTCCCGACTCTCGGATCGCATCACCAACCAAGTTGCCATCAACAAGAAATACGCTAAAACTCCCAAATATCTCTTCACCATCACCCAGAGAGAAGGCGAAGCCCTTCACAGTTACATATAACGGTCTGTGGAGGGAGTTTATGAAGTTCCCAACATGGGAGAGGATGCTATCGGGAACCATGTAGCAAAATTTGAAGCAAAGTAGATTCAAAGAATCTATCGCAGGAAGACCTCTTGCCACTCTAGTGGAGCTATTAAGCCCCGCTGAGAAACACGTGTGCGTTGAGGAGGCCTCGTCCCTCGCTCCTTCCAAGAGGAAGAGAGAAGATGATCGCCCCGACACCTGACGACGGGATGATCGACGGCCACCACCGACATCTCGAGGCCAATCCTTTTCTTCCTATGGGCGTTCCCTCAACTCAACGCCCCTCTAACTGAAATCCTTCAGGTCATAGAACAGAAGGTTTAAGCAAAGCCTCCACGACCTACGCATGCCAACGCAAAACGACATAAGTCCGATCGCTATTGCCATTTCCACAAGGACAAAGGGTATACCACTGAAGAGTGCATTCAACTTAAGATCGCAATCAAAAAGTTGATCAAGCAAGGAACGCGTAGATAACAATGCTTTTATTCGCACATCATTTGCAATGAGTACTATGTCATCAACGAAATTTCACATTTAAAGAGTATTTACAAAAAAAATTGGACAATTGATAATTATTTTTTTCCCGGCTCAATATCAGTTTTTTAATGTTTACAAATGCTAGTTCTGCTTATACCTTTCTAAAATAAACATTCTAAGCCGTATAGTTTAAGAAGCACCATTGGAGGTACATCTCTAATTTAATAACACTTGTGTAACTAAGGGGTGACTGCAAAAGTTTTTGTTTAGGTAGAAGTTAGAGATTATGGTAAAGAAATGAAAGTAAAAACTTATTCAAAGTTGGGATGTTTCCATATCTTTAGAAGAATTAACTTTAAACTGTATTTTAATAAGTTGTAAGTGTTTGCAAATTAACTCTAATTTTTAGCTTATTTTGGTGAAATATTTAAAATATCAATAATAATTTTTAGATAAAACCAATAAGAGTATACATTTCAAATACCATTGGTATTTTTTACCGAAAGGATTTTAAACCATAAAAGCTACCCATCCGTACTGTTGAGATTATATGTAATAACTTATTTTTGGAGAAATAGAAGTAAAAATTGGTTCAAAAGTTTTCAAAAGTTTTTGCAAACACCACCGAAATTTAAAAAAATATTTGACATTTTCATCCTAGTCATCATAATATCCAAAGATCACTTTAGTAAATTAGATAACTTTTTCTCAAAAAAAAAAAAAAATTAGATATCTTAAAAAAAACTAACAATTTAATTTTATATGCTAATAGTTCAAGTTTAACTTTCGCCAAACATCACAACGTAGGGGAAAAAAATAATTTCAAATTTTAATTAGAACCACCTAATTGTTTTTTTCTTTTTACTTGTAAAAAGTAAAAAAAATTGAAGGGTAATTTCGTCAACAGAATAAAAGCCCAAGGGTTTATGGAGGGCTTAAACCAAATATATAAATAAGAAAAAAAAAAAAAACTCATAAAAGTCCCTACTGCTGCTTCTTCCCCAAGCATAAAAAAAAAAAGGTTCTCATCACTCTACAATGGCGGTTCAAATTGGCCCCCATCTCTGAATCCCCAGCCCAGCATCACCCCCAACAGAATACCCCCAATTCATTCAAAATCCTCCGCCTCCCTCAATTAATTCCCCATGTTGAAGGCCCTCACCACCAGGTGCAGTGCGCACGCCGCGTTCGGGGCCCAACTCCGCCGGCACGTGCCCGCCGGAGAGCCCGCATCCCCGCTCCTCCGTGTTCTTCGAGGTCAAAATAGGAGAAGCCCCTACCTTTTCCGGCGGTTCTTCTGCTCCGATTCCACCGATGGATCCGACCCTGTTGATACTGCCGGGTTGGAAGCGAAACGGGTCGATTCGGGTGAAGAGGCGGCGGAATCCAAGTCTTCGGCTATTGTAACCACCGTAGTTAGACCGGAAGATTGTTTGACGGTAGGTTTTTTTCTATTGGAATTCAGGTGTCTTCATTGCATTAGAATTGATACTTCATGTGAGAAAAAAAAGAAATTCAGTCTTTGGTGTGATTTTATTGCAATTAAGTGACCTAAAACCATTTTATTTGATTTTTCTTTGCTTTATGCTTACACGTTAATATCTAACTGCGTTCCAGTTGATAAATTTGGTATAGAAAGTAACTATTTGTGCAAGATTTTTGCCATTTGCTTTTTCTATACAAAATGACTGGTAAACTTTAAGTAAGGCGTGGTTGTTATATTTAATTGTTTATTACTGATAGAATGTTATATTTAATCGTTTACTGATAGGATGTTTAACAAGTTAACGGATTAGATGCTTAGTATTTCTTAAGTTCTACTCTTTCTGCATACAACTTAACTTCAGCAGTTGAACAAGTGGAACCGAATGCAACCTGGTTCAACTTCTTGGAATTTGCTTGTGTCTGACATGTGGCTGTGTGAGCTATGCTAGAAGAAGTTTTTGGATTTGTTTTAGGATATTATGCACGGAATTCATTGCTAGGACTTGTCTGATTTGTCTATGTACATATTTTAGCTATGTTATTCAGTCAGTGTAAAAACCATTGTTCTACTTCGATAAATGTCTTCTTTTAGTTTGTTGACAAGGGTTAGTGCATTGTTCTGGGAGGAGAAGGCGTAAGTGGTAAAGTTACGTGGGTAGAAGTTGTAAAGTTAATCCCTGAGCAGCTTTATCAAGTCTCCCTTTTATGTAACATTATATTAATTTTATGACTGGTATAAATTGAACTATGTTAAAGAACAATTTTCACTTCTAGTTGCTTGTTCAAAGAACTTGACCTTATAGTTATACCACCATGCATTTTTTTTCTTTTTTTTTTTTTCCCGTTGTGCAGGTTATAGCTCTGCCACTGCCCAATCGACCACTGTTTCCCGAATTTGTAGTTATTTGTTCCACATTATTCTGATAGTTATACAACAATGCAGATTTTTGTTTATTGTGCAGGTTATAGCACTGCCACTGCCACATAGACCACTATTTCCTGGATTCTATATGCCCATATATGTCAAGGTATGGTTGCTTCTGGTCGTATACTTGTTTTAATATTGTTGCAGAACTCCTATATTTGTCTTTGTGGGCATTAGAGTATTACCAAATGGCTGCACTGTAATTGGATTTATTCTGTTATATCTTTCTCTGCATCCAATCTTTGGTACTTATAAATGTCTAAACATGGTCAAATGCATGTACCAGTTATCTTTAATGGAATCAGTAAATGAATTCTAATCTCAACACTGAAAATTTGTAATTGCTATTTTTTTATGTCTCTTATCTCTATTGTTCTTTATTGAGCTCGTGGTGCTTTAATATTACAAATAGTATTACCGCAGCCTTACAATCTGGCATGACATGTTCAAAAGGTGTTGAAGGTTAAAATCCTTTACCAATTTATTTAGGAGAGGTAGCCACCCTGATAAAGTTGACTGTTATATGCATTTCCCTTCCTTTCCAAATCTTCTCTGACGTTAAATTACTAGGGTCTTCAGTTCGCTGTTAGGTAAAAATATACTCTTCTCTTCTTAGACGAAAGAGATAACTTTAGATTGCTTTTGTAGGACCCAAAACTGTTAGCAGCTTTGGTAGAGAGTAGGAAAAGGCAAGCCCCCTATACTGGTGCCTTCCTTATTAAAGAGGAGGAAGGGACTGAAGGTTCAGATTCTGAGAAGAATGTATATGACCTCAAAGGAAAAGATTTACTGAATCGCCTTCATGATGTTGGTACATTAGCTCAGGTAATGTCTTATCCGTTTATTTTTTTTTTTTTTATTTTTATATATATATACATATATAGGTCAAGCTGTTGTAAGAATTCCTAGCTATATAATAAATGTTGTGAATTGATAAAGCTGTCTTCATGACATAGATTACAAGCATCCAAGGAGATCAGGTTGTCCTCATTGGTCACAGAAGACTTCGAATCACAGAGATGGTGAGTGGTACTGTGTTTTCATCTTTTCTCGTTTTTCAGTAAAATTATTAGGGATATATTATCTCATGCACTAATAAATCTTGTAAATATCAATATTATCTTGTTGGGCCCGCGGCAATTCATTTTTTATTTGTGTATTTACATACACGTTATGTAATAGAGTTGGAGCTGGACTTATTATGCTAAGTTATTATTTGGATACGTGCAAACTTTGCTCATTTAAGTTATTTGTTTTATGCAGGTCAGTGAAGATCCTCTTACAGTCAAGGTTGATCATCTCAAGGTATATGCTCTTATCTGATTTGAATGCTATTGTACAACTTACAAGTCCAGTTTAGGTGATAGATTTTTTGACATATCTTTCAGGAAAAATCATTTGATAAGGACGATGACATTCTCAAGGCTACATCTTTTGAAGTTATATCCACTCTGAGAGATGTTTTGAAAACAAGTCCACTCTGGCGAGATCATGCACAAACTTATACTCAGGTATGATTTTTCGGTAACTAGAATTCAGCCTTTTTTTCTTGTACATTTAGAATGGTGCTGTTAGGTAATTATTTCTGAAGCAGTTTAGATTAGTTATCAATCTAGTTCATGATAAAGTGGAAGTTATCATACACATTCATATGGAACTTGCATGCCCTAGTTCATCGTAAATAATATTTAGTCCTTGCTTTTACTATACTTGGCCAAATTGATTTATGGTTTTAAAAGATCTGATGTAATGTTAATATGATCACATGAAAAATTGTGTTGAGATATTTGTTTCTTGTAGATTTGTAGCTGAAACATTTTAGTTTAATACTTGGAAGTCATTAGATTAACATTTGTATTAACATGAATGCTCTATGCTTAATGTAATTGGCGACTTAATGGCTTGATTTAACTGCATTAAATTAAAAGTGAGGATTATGATTCATTTTATGTCCTAACTCGCAATACCTGCAGCATATAGGTGATTTTACTTATCCAAGAGTGGCAGATTTTGGAGCAGCAATATCAGGTGCAAATAAGTCACAGTGCCAGCAAGTGCTTGAAGAATTAGATGTAAGTAGATTATATAACACACTGTCTACCCCATATATCGCCTTCTTGAGAATTAACACTAGATATCGAATTATTTTTGTTGTTTTATGATCTATTGGTTACTAGAGTAACTTCAATGTGTCAGCCTATTTATAATCAAATATGGAAAACAAAAACTTCCACAGTTACGGTACATTTCTTTTGTCTGGTGTCTGGAACAACCTTAATGCATTTTGTAAAAGTAATTGGTTTGAATAACGTGTCACTGCTCTGCAGTCTATTTGATGGATGTCGTGTTCAACGTAGTAATAGACAAAAAAATCTCACCTCTTAAAAGTGTATTATCTGAGGAAGATCTTAAAAGTACTTTTCTTGTGTAACCGATACTAAAAGCTTGCTCTTTTTTTAATTTTTTTTTTGTCTTATAAATAGCGTACAACCAAACCCAAAAGGAATAGAACCCTTGACCTAATACTACCCTCCCCACCCTGACACTCTTCGGGCAAAAGCTTGCTCTTTTGTTATCTGCTCAAAATGTTGAAGAAAAAGAAAGATAATTAGTATCCGAGCCTATGTTGTATTGTCATGTTTGCGCTTATGTTTTTCTGTTTTTCATGCCTAAAAGTTTAGCGTCACATTTCTCATGCTATCGAATCTCCTAATTCAGGTGCATAAACGACTAAAACTTACCTTGGAGTTAGTGAAGAAAGAGATGGAGATTAGCAAGATCCAGGTACAAACTGATGGATAATTCAATTCAAGAATCATGATATCCTCTTTACTATTTATTTATTTTATTTATCAGTTTTCCCTGTTTTTTGCTGTATCCAGGAATCTATAGCCAAGGCCATTGAAGAGAAGATAAGTGGGGAGCAGCGCCGCTACTTGTTGAATGAACAGCTTAAGGCCATAAAGAAGGCATGAATTTATTAGTAGAGTCTGAGTCGTTTTCAGTTTATGTTACTTGAATTTCATTGACCTCTTTGCATGTAATTACTAGAAGAATCTGAGTCATTATCAGTTCCTCTTACTTGAACTTCATAGATCTCTTTATATAGTTTCTGCTTGAATCAGCGTCTGATATGCTAGATGCTTGATTTAGGGATAACTGATTCCGAATATGTTTTATGCAGGAACTGGGATTAGAGACTGATGACAAAACTGCTCTTTCAGGTTCATTCTCTTTCGTCAATTTTATTTGTACTTAGAGTTGATTCAGTCAATGTCTGTATGTTGTGCTAGTCCCTTCTTTGACTGCCCTTCTGTCTACTGCAGAAGGTGTGTGATATAAATGTATTACATTTGAAACCTGCTTAAGTATTAATCGGAATTTGGGTGCTCCATACATTACATGTATGAAATAATCTAACATAGAGTACTTAACTTTGATTTCCCACTACTTGGTGAAGCCTTATTCTCTTGCTTTTATACAGATCTCGTTTCACTGAGCTTTTATTTCTTAGGTGTGTTAAATAATAGACAATCTAGTGACATTGAGGATCACACAGTCCAAGTATCGTGACCTGTCATACGTAAATATCACAAGGAGAGTCATGGATATCTTTTTCCTTTTGCTTCAGTTGCATTTTCATAGAGAGTTTTTGACTTGCCAATAGACCCTCTTGATGCGGTAAAGGGATCTAAGTCCCCACACCCCCCAAAAAATAAAATAATAAAAAACAAAAAAACAAAAATAAAAATCACTGAGTCGCTGTGCTGTATCTGGGTAGAAAGAAAGTATTGTCTTTAGGAAGCCGACTTATAGTGACAGATCACCACCTTGCCTTTCTTTGGTGTCAGAGATTAGGACTATTTGAAGGTCTACGTTTGACTTGGAAAGAGATTGGGAAGTAATTTATGTGCATTCTAGTACTTCTTGTCTTCTTTGTAATCTCTCTTATTTTTCTGCAATGAAATATTATTATTTAAAAAATGATGCGACATAATTGAAACTGATCTAAGGGGGAGAATGTCATTTTTTCATTCTATTTTGGGATATCATGATGATATAAGCATGTCTGATAAGATGCTTATCATTTATTTTTTACACACAAGCTAGCTTTAGATCTGTGGTGTATGCTGCTTTATATCTTTGGGTTCGTTGGTTGATGACTGCCGTACAGGCTTTAGGGTTATAGGTGGGAATAGGTACATTGGGCTCTTGGTAAATATTGCATTCTCTGTGTAGAGAATGGCTAAGGAACTTTATTGATAACAGTTAGCTACCTGTCTACTCTTTCGTTTTTAGTCCCCATTATGGTGCTCTTACTTGTATAGTATTTGGTTGGACATTTTTAGCTGATGTAGAATATAGATTTTATATGATCATATGATTCTTATGCACAGTGTTTGTGAACGTGGGAGTGTATTTGGGTTAATCATTGGATTTTGAAAATCTTAGAAATAATCATTAGTATATGCATGTAATAAAACTCTCTACTTTTTCACTACAGCAAAGTTCAGAGAAAGGCTAGATCCAAAGAAAGAGAAAATCCCACCTCATGTTTTGCAAGTCATAGAAGAAGAACTGACGAAATTACAACTGTTGGAAGCCAGTTCGAGCGAGTTTAATGTCACACGCAATTATCTTGATTGGTTGACTGCATTGCCTTGGGGAGAATACAGGTTTGTAGTTCAATTATCATATCATATGGTTACTGCTGCATTTTTAACATTTTTCCTCCATGCCCCTCTGAAAGTATCCAAAACTCAGATGCATTCTTGTGCTGTTTGAATTAGTTCCGAGTTTTTTACTGACATGATGTTTAATGATAATTGGAATACCAATGTCAGTGAAATTAGTATGATGACAGGTGTGCCATCTTTCTGGTACTGATTCTTTGGATTAAAATGCTAATGATTGGCTCATGACAACTTTCCCTTGCAACTGTTGTGGCTGAAAAAATCTGTAAATATTGAACTGAAGCATGTTTTGCCTTGTTTGCTTCATGGTTGTATTTATCAAGTGCCAAATAGCTCTATTTTCTTTAAATTTTTCTTAAAGATCACTTCTCTACGGGAAGAAAATGTATATAGTGGAATTTAGTTGAAGCATTTTGGAGACCAATGCGTATTCTTTATGGTTTTAAATAAATGCAAATAAGATAGAAATTTGACTAGAAATACTATTTTGATTTCGTGTGTTTGCAAATGGTATACATCTCAGATTGCTACTCTCGTTATCCTTGCTGGCATTTTCAATGACTTCTGGATTTTTCCTTGTTTGAAACTCGTTATTTATTTCGTTTCTTATTGTTCAGCGATGAGAATTTTGATGTAATTCAAGCACAAAAGATTTTAGATGAAGACCATTATGGACTGACGGATGTTAAGGAAAGGATATTGGAGTTCATAGCAGTAGGGAAGCTGAGAGGAACATCACAAGGTTTGACAATTCTTAAATTTTCTTTCTTCTTTTTTATAGTTTAGCAGTTTATTAACGTTCATTCAGCTACTTTCATCTAGGTTATTATCGTTTTCCTGTGAATCCAGTCCCAAGTTTTCTTGAGATATATTTGGATCTTGGAATTTGGGTGAGGGGAACTTTAAGAAAATGATTTCCTGACTTCAAACAATACCATACAACTTAATGATTTTGCTTCCCTTCTGCTTTTCATCACTAAAATCAATATCCAACATATATAGTCCTAGATAAAACTATGTTCATTTATGTGAGACTCATTCACTTTATTTTTATCCTATATGAAGTTGTTATGGCCGATTACATAGAAAATTGGTCGCCTTGATATTTTTTTTGTATTTATTTTATCATCAGATCTTATTAAGTTTTTTGTCCTAGTGTATGAAAATTTCAGTTGTATTTGTTTACCTGTAGTTAATAAAGTTGCATGACCAATTTCGCTTAGGCATAGAAAAGAAGTTGCATTATTTGACCAATTTCAGATACAAATTTCTCCAGTAAAAAATCAAGAAATATAAAACAAGTGAAATAGAAAAGGAAACTGTATTTAGGTTTCATTAGGAATATAAAAGAAGTGAAATATTGTCAGTCACCTCTACCACCCCTAAAAAATGCAAAATCAAAATCTGAACTTATGCTGTAGAGTATTGAACTTCTTGCTTATTTTTTTATTCAATTACTTACAGGTAAAATCATATGCCTCTCTGGTCCTCCTGGAGTGGGAAAAACAAGTATTGGTCGTTCCATTGCTCGTGCCTTAAACCGTAAATTTTACCGGTTCTCCGTGGGAGGTTTATCTGATGTCGCTGAAATCAAGGTGAGTAACTCTTGAAACAATTAGATTGATTATGAATCTTTTTTTTTAATTTTTTTTTATTTTTAATTTTGTTTTTATAAATATTTTAGGGGCATCGCCGAACCTATATTGGTGCCATGCCAGGAAAGATGGTGCAATGTTTAAAAAGTGTGGGAACAGCTAACCCGCTTGTTCTGATTGATGAAATCGACAAGGTATTTATTCTATTACTATATTTAGTTGGATTGTTGATGAACCTGTATTCGACATGTCTATTATTTATAATAATGCATATATATCTTGTGGCAGTTGGGAAGGGGGCATGCTGGTGATCCTGCTAGTGCAATGCTGGAACTTCTTGACCCTGAGCAGAATGCTAATTTTCTAGACCATTACCTTGATGTTCCAATTGATTTGTCCAAGGTTAGCGTGTGTTACACAAATGAAATTATATTTTCCATGGGGTTATAAAAATATATTTATGAAATATTTTGTTAGTTTGGTTATCGGGGAGATATATTTATGGGTTTTTGCTATTATGCATTCACAAATTTTGGAGAAAAAAAATACTCAGCACCATGCTCTAAGCACTGCAATTTTACGTCGTCTCTTAGATATCTAATTGCTAATGTTTGTCTGTGAATATTCCAACTTTTCATTGCAAACTATTCTCTGCTTCAAAAGGCTTGGATTATCTTATGACCTTTCTGTGATGTAAAATATATCTCCCGTTTTAACCATATGCCTAAATAATGAGAAATAATCAAACATGGTTCTTCTCATTTTAGCAAATAGGAAAAAACGAATGGAAAATAATGTCGGATACTCGGTCTGTGCACAATGGAGAATAGGAAATCAATTAAATGCTCATTTTTGCTGAAATTTTAGAATCTTGTGACTAAGCTATCTATGATGTGGGTATTGGATGTGATTTGAGGCGTGATAAGACCTAACCCCGGTCATTTTTAAATTACATTTTCTGAAAATTCAATACAGCAAATGTTGCAAGTTGCATTTTCAAGGTCATTGAATTTTCTTACACTATCCTGCAGGTTTTGTTTGTATGTACAGCAAATGTAATTGAAATGATACCAAACCCCCTTTTGGACAGAATGGAGGTGATCTCCATTGCTGGGTATATTACTGACGAGAAAATGCACATCGCCAGAGATTACTTAGAGAAAACCACTCGAGAAGCATGTGGTATCAAGCCTGAACAGGTTTTTTTACCTCCCTAACTCCCTCTTTCTGTTTCTCTCTCTCTCTCACACACACACACAACACACGCGCGTAAGCAATGCATGTGCCCGAGCAGACACATGCACGTACTTCTTGAATATTCTCAGTGTTTAGAACTTACAACTACATTTTTTCATACGCCTGAAACCCATTGCTGTTAGTTTACAAAATTTCGTAGTAGACAAAAGATATGGTGGAAAATCTGCTGTAATGCACAAAAAGGTATTTTGGAGTTTGGAAAATATGGTAGATTAGATTTGTTAAAGTAAGTTTAAGTGTCATATAAAATCCGCAGGCCGAGTTAACGAGTTTCATATTGAAGTTCTCTTCTCATGTTGTGGGTTAGTTTAACTTTGAGTTTTTATTAACCGAATGCCATTGTGCTTTTTCAGCTGATTTATCATGCAAATAACTTGCAAAAATATGCATAGTGTTGATACATTGTTGATGCATGTTCACATACGTGCCTTCTCTGCAGAGATCACTTAATCGTTTCCATTACTTTTTTGGTCCAGGTTGAGGTCACAGATTCAGCTCTTCTTGCTTTAATAGAAAATTATTGCAGAGAGGCAGGAGTTCGAAATCTTCAAAAGCAAATTGAGAAGATATATCGAAAGGTACTCACTTAGTTTTGGTTTATTAGGGTGCCACAAAGACTTGATGAGCTGAACGTAAACATCTTTGAAAGTCATAGACAGTGACTCTAGTGTTAGTTATTGTTACATTTACTAAGCATCTCTTATGAACATTGACAGATTGCTCTACAACTTGTGCGACAAGGAGGATATACTGAGCCCCTGTTTGATGAGGTAAAGGCGGAATCAAATTCTGTGTCCGATGGAAGTTTGATTGAAGGAGCAGAAGCCGAATCATTAGAGGGTAGTACCGATGTGAAAGAGTCTGCTATGGAAGCTGAAATAGTGGACTCATCTAATAAGGTTCCAACTTCTTCTATTCCAAATATATCATACATATGATCCATCTTATTTGCTCATCTGATATTATAAGTAATCTATTTTGTCTCCAAGTAATGTTGAATAGCCTTAGCTTTGTACCTTATGAATTGAACCAGCTTACAGAATTATCAATTCCTACTTGTAATCTTCTACTCCCTCTTTTTTTTTTTTTTTTTTTTTTTTTTTTGGTGCAAGTGTCGTTTAAGGTTGATGCACCAATTAAGAAAATTATTAAATAACTTCGATTTTAGATAGGAAAAAGTTCTTATTTGACAAAATTACCCTTTGTGGCTTTTCCTATTCTCTTTATAACTTCATTAATTTTTCATTAACATGGGTGTTTTTTTTTACGGCTTAAGAGACACTTAAAAGTAACATGGGAGTAATTTTTATCCGAATATTTCTACAGTACCATATTGACTGAGTTTTTATATCTGTACTGTGAATGCCGTCTTTGCAGGAAACGGTAGAAGCAGAGAAAATCGTGGAAAAAGAAGCCGAAAAAGTGGAGAGGGTTTTGGTTGACTCATCGAACCTTGTTGATTTCGTCGGAAAGCCAGTTTTCCACGCAGATCGGATATACGAACAGACTCCAATTGGAGTAGTAATGGGTCTTGCTTGGACAGCAATGGGTGGGTCCACGCTGTACATAGAGACATCTCAAATTGAACAAGGCGAAGGCAAAGGGGCACTAAATCTAACCGGACAACTCGGAGACGTAATGAAAGAAAGTGCTCAGATTGCTCACACGGTTGCGAGAGCAATATTGCTCGATAAAGATCCCGAGAATCTTTACTTTGCGAATACAAAGGTTCATCTTCATGTTCCTGCAGGTGCTACTCCTAAAGATGGTCCGAGTGCTGGTTGCACAATGATCACTTCTTTGTTGTCTCTTGCTATGAATAAGCCTGTTAAGAAGGACCTTGCTATGACCGGTGAAGTCACTTTGACTAGAAAGATTCTTCCTATCGGTGGGGTATGTGAATCTAACTTTGACTTTATTAGGGCGCGTTTGGCTATTCTGTATTTACTAAATCGCTTTGTTTTGTTCGTTTTGTCTTGAAATCAAGTTGAGTGATTGTGGCGCATGATTTAGAGCCCGTTTGGCTAAACTTATTTTAAACAACGGGTAGGCTATTACATCTAATAAGCTGTATAAGCTGTTATATATAATTTTTAGAATAATTTTTAAGGGTTTTTGGGTAATAAGCTTATAAGTTATTTTTACTGTTATTAAGTTCTTTATTGGGGTATAGGTACTTTAAAAAAAAGATCATTTAAGTTCTTATTTTTGAATACTTAAAATCTTCTTGGAAAAAAACACCACACTAGAAGAGCTTATAAGCTCTTAACCATCTTATAAGTTGTTTTTAAAAGCTTATAAGCTTAGCCAAATACTCTCTTAAGTCATCATTGTCTATGCCTTTTTTTTTTTCTTTTTCTTTTTTTTGTGGCTAACTGCATTTTCTGTATGATGTATTATTTATTACCTAGCAAAATAGTTGTGCAGGTTTTGTTACCTGTGTCTGCATATTAGGGCTGTGATTTGAATGAGGAAAAGTGAAAATGCATGTAAATTATTCTGTATTTTACTAACTGTTTTCATTGATCCATAACAGCCAGGCAGGCACCCTTTTATTTATTATTTTTTTTTTTTTAATAATAATTTAAATCACCTTATGAATGACAATTATGCAGTTAACATTGTGAATCTCATCTGATCCATCATATATTTGGTTTTCGTGTAATAATAATCAGGTGAAGGAAAAGACAATTGCTGCTCGACGGAGTGATGTGAAGACAATAATATTTCCTTCAGCAAACAGGAGAGATTTCGACGAGCTTGCACCTAATGTCAAGGAAGGCATCGAGGTTCATTTTGTCGACGACTACAGTCAGATTTATGATTTGGCTTTCGACTGTACGGACAAGGCACAGTAATACACACACCTCCCTCCATAAATTTATAATTTGTTAATTTTGATTTTTTTTTACTTCGGCATCTAAGTACGATATATTTTGCATTGCGCAATATGTATACTATTAAGTTATGTCGAGAGGAGAGGTAGCCTCATTCATTGATACACGAACTACATCGATGTAGTGACTGATTGATCTTCCATTAAAGATGCTCATACCTTATTAACTTCTTTTTTTTTCTTTCAATAATAAATGAAGAGAAGAATTGCTTTATTTTTTATTTTTCATAAAATTTGGCTATGCTTATATTAATTGGTTGGCTGCAGTTTTTTCTGATCTAAAAATGCCGTAGAGAATGAAAAAAAAAAAATTGGATCTTGGTGTTATTATTATTATTATTATTATTTTTAGTTTTAGTTTAATATTTTACATGTTTAAAGTAAATTTTGTTGTTTTCAATTGCCCCATTTTTTTTAAAACTAGTTAGTACGTCCTATTCCAAATTCTTATCCATAAAATTGCTCCACAAATTCTTTTTCTTTTCTTTTCACAGTTCCATTAAGATTGTAATGAATGTATGGACTTTCAGATAAACTGCTGTCTGCACTATTTTTCGAAATAAAATTGTCACCCAAAGTCAAGAATTAAGAGACTGCAAGTCTGCAATTACGATTTACGGGTTAACAAAAAACACATTTACAAAAAAATTCAAATAAGCCTTTGTATAAAAGACTAAATGATCTTTCAAATTTTAATATACTTCAATTTCTTTCATTTAACCCCAATTTAACCAATTGTTTTATTATTTTGTAAATTGAAATATACTCTCATTTCATCCCTTTAACTTCAATTTAACACAATTTCGCCAATTATTTTTTACGATTTTTTTTTTTTTGTAAAATTTGGTTTTCCACCTCTTACCGGCGATTCACACTGGGTCTCCGGAGTTGACCTTTTTTGTTTTTTTGAATTTTTTTTTTCTGAATTTTTTTTTTCCGCCAGGGACCTACCTGCATTGACCGCTAGTCGGCGGCGACAAAAAAAAAATCAATTTTTTTCCCAAAAAAATATCAATGCGGTCTCCAGGGAAACAAAAAGAGTTTTCAGCAAAAAAAAAAAAAAAAAAAAAAAAACCCCAAAACAAAAAAGTTAAAATTGAATTTTTTGAGTCAACATAGGTGAAATTGGAATTAAATTAGAGTTTTACATTTAAGAATTGGGTTGAGGGTAATCTTGTTGTAAATATTCTATTTGCCTTCGTCTGTAATATATGTTAATTTGAAATGGAAAGAACACCTAAACCTAAACTAATAAAGGTGGTCGAAACGTTCTCATAAAACCCACCAAAAAATAATGCAAGTATAGAATATACGATGAGGCATAATTGCTAGTTTGCTACCTTCAAGTTCATATATGGAATTAGATGTAGATGAACAAGGTAGAACTTGACCCCTCACTATAAATTTCTCTTCACTCTAATGTAGGGGTGGTAAATGAGCAGAGCCGAATCGTGAGCTCGATAAGCCGATTTGAAAAAAGCTCAAACTCGAGTTTTTTGAGCTCGAACCTTTTTTTAGTTGTTCGTGAGCTTACAAGCCGACTCGTGAGCCGTATTTTTTTTCCAATGTATATATATTTTTAAATAATGTATAATAATAAAAAATATTATAGAAATAATATAAAAAGAACATATAAATATTAAAATATATATATAATTTCACAGTTTATTCTTTATTTTGAGACATTTTTATTATAATTTAAGTAATTTTTAATAATAAAAAATTAATAGTTCAAAAAAAAAAAACAAAAAAATAAAATGAGCTTGGACTCAAGCTCGAGCTCGGCAAAATGGACTCGAGCTTGAGCTCGACAAAATGAACTCGAGCTAGAGCCTGCCAAAACAGGCGAGCTCGGCTCATTCACACCCCTACTCTAAAAAAATTGCAGCTTATTTTTATTCTTGTTTCATTTGGTCCATTTTTTACCAATATTTATTTGTATCATTTATCTATTCTTTTAGATCTATTTTTTAACTTTAATTTATTTACATATTTAAATGATAAATGAAATATTATAAATTACTAATTAAATTTAAATTTATTTTTTTCTTATCGAAGCAAACAAACGAAAAACAATATATTTAATAAATAAAATTCAATTTTATGTTATTTGTTTATTTCATATTCTTAATTATTTTTTTAATAATAATTAAGTATTTCAACAAATTTTAATCAATAATAATAAAATCAAAGTAACTTGAAATTGAACATTAATAAAACCTATTACAATATAAACTACGATACAAAATTACAAAAATAAAGAAATTACAATTCAAATACGAAAATAAGACAACACAGAAAAATAATATTATTTAACCCTCCTCAACTCCAAAAATACTCTACAAATGATTCGTAAGATCGGATCTCAAGACTTCATTAGTTCTCCGATTGCGAATTCGACCAAGACGTGCTGAGATGTAAGACGCAAGAATTGATGGATCTCGACCATATTCAGGAGGACAAATATTATCTTCAGGTAAAGGTTCCCATAAGTCGTATTCAGTTTCCCGTTCATCTTCTATAATCATATTATGAAGGATAATGCAAGTTTTCATTATCTTGCAGAGATCTTCCTTTGACCAATATCACGGGTCCTTGTGTTATGCCCCACCTAATTTGTAAAACACCAAATGCACGTTCTAAATCTTTTCGGACAACCTCTTGTTTTGTAGCAAATAATTTTTCTTTTGCAGTGGTCGGATAAGTAATGGTTTGAATGAGAGTTGCATATTTTGGGTAAATACCATCGGTTAAGTAATATCCCATTGTATAAGAATGCTCATTCACTGTATAATTGATTGAAGGCATTCTGCCATATATGAATTTGTCGAATAATGGCGAATGATCTAAGACATTAATATCATTATTTGCACCCGCCATGCCAAAAAATGAATACCACATCCAAAGTTCATGTGATGCAACCGCTTCTAAAATTATAGTTGGTTTGTGATGGTGACATCTGTGTGTGCCGTGCCAACCAGTTGGACAATTTTTCCACTCCCAATGCATACAATCTAAAGAACCAAGCATACTTGGAAATCCTCGTGATTCACTTTCTTAAAGTAAACGTGCAATATCGTGTTCATTTGGCGAGCGCATGTATTGTTCCTCGTACAATTCAATTATCGAGGAACAAAAAGTCTTTAAGCTCATTATTGCAGTTGTCACTCCAATCTTTAGATATTCATCACAATTATCTACAGACAACCCATAAGCAAGTATACGAAGTGCAACAGTTATTTTTTGAATAGATGATAGGCCAAGGCGGCCACGAGCATCTTTTTTTTGGATGAACTATGAGTTATGATTTTGAACATCATTCAAGATACGAAAAAATAACTCTTTGCGCATCCTAAAACATCTGCGAAAATAATCATCATGATAGGTACAATTATAGAAAAATAATCATCCCACAATTGTTGGTGATTTCTTTCACGGTCACGATTACTATATCGTCGTTGTGATGATTGTTCTGCGCGTGCTTGATATATTCGAGGAATAAAATTAAGCATCTCTTGAGTCTCTTTCACGATACGAATGGAAACCAGGTCTTCATTCTCTAAAGATGTAGATGAAGAACTTGATGATTGAAAACATTCAAATGATGAATCCATATAAATTTGTGGTAAGAAAAATGTAATTTGTATATTTTGTGAGTTGGTATATTTGTGTCAAAGGAAGAAACTATTTATGCAAAAATATGTGATTCAAAATATTTATGGGGTGATAAGATCACACGTGAATTATTTCTTGGAAAAAATGTAGGTTATGGGTGATAGTATATTGTTACAGAGGATATAAGAAAGTGTTCTGAATAGTTTTTTCAGAAGATAAGATATACCATCAATCAATCATTTCTTTTTCTTTTAGCAAAATGTTAAGATGCTGTATTTTAGGAAAAAATACCATGAATAATCTATTCGTCCATTTCCTTTTTCTTTTAGCTAAATAGTTACGATATTGATTTTTTGAGATAAGGGCCATGAATAGTCTCTTCAGATGACAAGATATTTCATCAAACAAGTTTTTTTTCTTTTACAAAAATGTTATGATATTGTTTATCGCGAAATGTGCCATGGTTAATCTAACCAGCTGACAAGATTTGCAAAAAAATGTTATGATATTATTTTTTGAGAAAAGTGCATGACTGATATCTTCAGATGACAAGATGTGCCATCAAACAGTTAAATTCTTTTTTTAGCAAAATGTTAAGAAACTATTATAATACTTTATTTCGGAAAGCGTGCCATGAAAAATATATCGGCGGAAAAGACATGCCAATAAGCAATTAAATATATTATGATATTATCTTGGGGAAGTGCAAATATAGTTTTGCTCCACTATAAATAGTAGTCATATATTAATGTTATAACTCACCAATTCACCTTCATTTTACGGTGATATTATGGTCCGTACAATAATTTCAATCCTAATATTAATCCACAATATAATTCTTAGCCACCACTACAAAATGATTCTCAAACATTTACTCCTCAGTCCATGAATTCGCAATTTCAACCATTTTCTCAGTTTGCATACAATCCTTTTGTTTTTGCAGGTTCATCTCAGATTCCAACGCACATACTCCAAATACATCAGGTAAGAAGAGTTCTAGAGGACGCACGCAAAGAGATAGACAACCACACTGGAGTGTGAAAGAAGATGAAGCTTTATGCAAAGCCTGGTTACATGTTTCAGAAGATCCAACAGTTGGTATGAATCAACGAAGTGGCAAGTTGTAGGACCGAATTGGCGTGGAATTTGTAAAAATTCTAAAAGACGATGCGAGTAGACCCTCATATGGGCTAATGAATCGGTGGTCAACCATTCAATTAAGCGTCACTAAATTTTCTGGATATGTCAATATGATTGGACGAGCTCCAATAAGTGGACAAAGTGCAGAAGATAATATAAGTAAATATACAATTATATTACAATAGCTTTTAATATATTTATATTTATATATATGTATATATGTACATGTTATTTAAATAAATTATTTGAATCTTTATTTACAGATGTTATCAACAAAACAATTATATTACAAGAAAGAGAACCATATTTTTAAGTGGGAGACTTGTTGGCTTATTCTAAAAGACACACCAAAATGATACAATCATATCAATGATGTACAAGAGAAGAAGAAAAGGATGTCTCAAAAAAAGAGGGCATAAATTAATTTGGATGAAGATGATATTGGAGATTCCTCCAATGACGAGACTCCGTCAAGTGAGCAATCCACACCTAGCGGGACTCCAACCTCAATTAGTCTTGACGATGAAGATGGAGTATCTAATACTACTTCAACTGGTTTAGCACATCCACCTGGCAACAAATGTGCGAAAAGTGCTAAAAAAAAAGAAAACTTTTAATTCCATAGACTTATTCGCAAAAGAGTTTTCTAATATGAGAAAAGAAGCATCAAGTCGGTTTCAAGAGGAAGGGAATAGAAAACATGCAATAGAACAACAACAGTTACGAGTGAAAATGAAAGCAAGAAATTTAGAGCTACAAGCTCAAAAGGAAACCGAGTAAATTAAATTGCAACAATAAAAGAACAAGAACAAAAACAATTTGAGAAAGAAATAATGATGTGTATCCCAATTCAGAAATAATGATGATGGATCCCAATTCAGCTCCAATAGATGAAGGTAAAATTTGGATTATTGAACAACAAGCTTGGATCATGGAACAACAAAGAGAAATCATAAGCTGTGCACGGAAAAATAAGTCAGCGTTTACGGAACCTAATTATTAGTTTACTAGCTTTCTCGTGATTTTTATTGATTTCTTCTATCAGTTGGAGAGATGTTCCAACAATGTTATCCTACTCTTCTGCAATCCTTTGTGTTATTAATATTTATGTCAATTTTATATTAGTTGTTAAATTTTCATATTATTAATTCGTTTTTATATTATAGAAAAAAAATAAAGTAACATAAATCACAACATGATTACACAGTAATTTTTTTTACGTAAACTAGCCTAATTTCAAAGTCAAGTTAATTATATCAATTTTATTAATTAAATATAAAATCTTAAAAGTTTTATATGTATTTATTTATTAACAGTGAATATTTTATTATAGTTTAATATTTGGAGAGTATTTTGGAGAGCAACAAAATATACTCATTGGAGTAATTTTAATTTGGAGAGTGAAAAATATGGGACCCATTTTTTGAGAGGTGATAAAGTGAATGAAAATGAGTATGTGGTATGTGGACCCTACTATTTGGAGATGGATTTTTAGCTAGTCCATTGTACATGCTCTTACGGTCTGAAATAATTCATTTGCAATTTTTATTTAAAAAAAAATACAAAATCCTCTCAACCCTATCGAAACTCTCGAAAATTAATGAGCAATTTCGACAACAATTTCATGTAAAAAATTACTTTATTATATTACGTAAATTTAACGTTTTATTGCTGTTTAATTTACTAATTCCATCGATTAGGTTAAAGTTTTTGTTAGATCGATCAAATAATAAAACGTGCTACAAAGCACGACATACATGGTTTGTTTCGTATTTTGTAGCATGAAATAGAGTACATTTTGATATTATAGGTACAGTTTGTGTAGATCTACACGAAACGTAAGCTTTTGTTTCGTGTAGAACTACACGAAATGAACCAATAATTTCGAAATACACTCTGCTTCGTGCTTAGTTGCATGAAATATATAATTTCTTTACATATACCCCATTTTGTGTAGATTTACACAAAACAGAGCTTTTGTTTGGTGAAATTTTACACGAAATAGCACCTTTTTTTTTTTATTGTAATTACTTATTTTTTTTATACATTAAATTAATTTGTGTAATGTCTTATTCCCCATATGGCAGGCAAGTCGAAGGCCCTTATGCAAGCAGCTGCTTCTGAGGCTGAGCACCGGGAACGACAACGTATGACTATGTCGGGGCGACAACGGAGAACTGCAAAGAGAGTTGCAGGAGCTGGGGCGTCGGCTGCTCATGCCGATGCTGATGTCGGTCCTTCCCATTTTCAGGAGGAGGTGACGGAGCCCGTTACGGAGATGGATGTTAATGTACCTCGTGGCAATCAAGATCGTGCATCGTTAGATCTGCATGTGTTAACAGGTCCATTGTTGGGTTGCCCGTTTGATCACTCATTGATTCCGAATTTCAAGTTGCACATACGGCATACATTTGGGACGTATCGCAAGTTAGTTACTGTTTTTATTTAATGAATTTAATTATTACATGTTAAGTTACTTTTAATTTAATTAACTAATATGTGTACTAAATGATCAATTGCAGGAGCGTCCGATTGGAGGAGTGGAGTCCCGCATCAACTCCCTAAACAAGTTCACGTACGACAAAATAGCAGAAGATTTGGCTCCTGCAAGCAAAGATGTGATCGAGGACACTCAGTTCTTGCAGTTGACCGGCTTATCTCCCTTAGCATGCTCCTTCATTTCGGCATTGATGGTCCGTCGTTGTACGCGTTCGTGGAGCGGTGATAGCCTGAGACGAACAACTTCACATATGCCGTGGGGAGAGATGACTATCACTGTGCATGATGTTCAATTGATATTGGGTTCTCCGATGGAGGGACGGGTGGTCACTCCTAAGTTCAAGGAGGATACAAAGCGTGCTCACTGTGTACATGCCTTAGCTGAGATTACGGGCCTCGACGTGGACGAGGTGGATGATGTATGGAAGAGGGGTTGCCCCACATGGTGGATGCTACAACAACAGTTTTTGATGCCCGAGCAGACCAGCCGACGCCGGGTGCATATCTATCTGACGTTTCTTATGGGGTAGATTTTATTCCGCGATAATACATGTGATCGAGTTAAGTCGTGGTATATGCACATGCTCGAGGATGCCAGACTTGAGAATGTCGGCACCTGTTCGTGGGGTTCAACCAACCTAGCCTATTTGTACATTGAACTAGACACGGCCACGGGCCGGGTTGGCCCCAGACCCGACCCGGATTCATACCCGCCCCATCCTGGACCCAACCCGACCACAGTGGACCCAGACCCGGACCCGAGTTTGCATGGGTCCAATTCACGTCTTGTTTTTGTGGACCCGAGACCCGATCGGTCTACCTGGCGGGTCGACCCGAGGACCCAGACCCGGGAACCCGACCCGAGGACCCGTCGGGTCCACCAAGATTAGGGGGTCGAATCCGGGTTGCCCGAATGGTTTGGAAGAGTACTAACCATTCCGGCAACAAGTTATTGCAATATTCCTAACTTTAAACATATAAAAGCAAATAAAACTGTAAAATCATCATAATAATTGTATAACTAATGTTTAATAAATTATTAATTTTCATATTCACTATTATTAATATCAAAATCTCCACTAATAACAAATGCATATATATTTAATTTTGAAAAATATAAAGAATTATGGTTCAACCGGTGTAATTTAAAAGAAAGATTGAATTTTGAATTATATTGAATTTTGAATTATATTGAATTTTGAAAAATCTCTCAATTATTACTTTCACTTATAAAATAAGATGTTTATTTAAAAAAATAGATTATAACTCATTTCAATTAATTAAATCGATTAACCTCAATTATTGACAATAACTTATTAATTATTAATTATTTTATCATAAAAATAATAAAATATAATTTGTAAAAATCGTAAGAATAAATCTTTTAATCGTAAGATTTGAATCGGTTAAGCTCAAGTTCTTCCAATCCGTAAGCTTTATTCAATGATTTAAATTGATTAAGCTCAACTACTGACAATAACGTATTAATGAAATTAACTATTTATAATATAAGTTAAATAATATCTTTTTAATTGATTTTTATTACAAAAAATAATAAAACTTAATTTGTAAAAATCATAAGAATCAAATCGTAGATAATTTTGAATCAAATCGTAAAAGATAATAAAATTTAATATTTTTTTTTTGGTAAGTTTGAATTTAAAGTTAAGCTCAAGTGCTTTCAAGTTTCAATTTACTTTTTGTTTTCTTTATTGTAATTTACTATTAACAAAACAAAAAAAAAATTAAAAATCCAGTTTGGATCCGGACCCGAACCCGGCCCACCTCACCACGGGTCGGTTTCGGGTCCCCAAAATGTTGGACCCAGATCCAGCAGGTCGGACCCGGACCCGGACCCGACCCGACCCGACCCGTGGCCGTGCGTACACCACACTGTTCCAGGTAAATTGAGGTACACTATTTAGTTTTTTTTTTTAATTGTTTTAATTATTTTATTCTATTGTTTATGTATTTTAATTTTGTTAATATATTTTTTTTGCAGTGCTAGATATGCAAGTACTTTCTAGAGTTTTGTTCGAAGGAGGAGAATCAACGGTATCGTGAGTTCTAGCTTTGATGCAGCCGGTGGAAGGCGCACAAAAAAATGTGCACGGTGCAATATGTTCGAGGGATACTCGACAATATGAGCGGCGATGTTGTAAGTTACTTATTGATTTATTTATGTACAAATATTTTTACGATTTATTTGAATTCTACGATAAATAACCAATATTTTAATTGTTTAGGTCGATTGGATGCCGTATGGTTTGGGTATACATGAGAGCATCCCGCGTACACTCTATCATGGCATGATCCAGTACATGTGGGTCGTAGAGCTGTATATTCCTGATCATGTTGTGCGACAGTTCGAGTGGATTCAGGATGTTTCGCACGGGTTGATCTCGTCAATGGATCTATCATCTTCACGCGTCCGAAAGGTAGAACATCATACACGGTCACATACCCGACTTTGGGTGGTGATTGGGCCAATTTGGCCGCATCAATTAAATTACTATTGTGTGAGTATGTTTATGATGTGTGTGCATTTCTTCTAGTTTATGTGTGTTTGTAGGGTGTGTGTGTGTGTGTAGGGTGTGTGTGTGTGTATCTGTGTTTTCTCTCTGGTTCCTCTCTCCCGTTTTTTGTGGTCAGCCGAAAGTCCCCTTCCTTTTCTGCCAGCCCTGCCTTAACTCCTTCTTGAGTTGGGGCGGGTGGCCACGAAAGAAAGAGGGAGACTGGGCTGGGCCCAATGAGAGAGAGAAGGGAGAATGAGTTGGGCCCAAAAGAGCGAGGGAATGGATAATAGATTGGGTCCAAGAGAGAGAAGGGAGTAAATGATTGTCATTTTATAATTCCAATGGAACATTTACTGTGTTTTCTCAAATTTGTCCTACTATTTAGAGAATTAATGATGAAACAACTAATAAGAGTGGGTTTTTAGTAATTTTATTATGGTTTTTCTAGAATACATGCACATTTATTGATTTTCTTAATACGTGTGCATGAGCTCAAAACGACAAATAAAGGGGAAGGAGGGAGTATTATATATTACGAAAAAACATAGAAATATTCTGAACTAAAATTGGACCAGAAATCGGAATTTTCGGTAATTTTATATACCATTCCAATTCCGTTCCAAATAAATTTGAAAGAATCGGAAATCAGAAGCTCGAAAATCGGATTGAAAAATACGGTTTCAAATTTGGATATTTTTTAATCGGAATTGGCGGACTTAAAAAATTCCATTTCAATTTCCACGCCTACACGTGCACCTCCCGTGACTAATCCATCCATTTCAATCAAAAATTTGACGTGAGAAAGGGAAGTGTAAAAAGTGGCATGTTTAAGGACTATCGTGATAAAAAAGAAATTGTGAAAACCAAAATGATGTACATAATTGGGCTTTAACCCAAGAGCCTAATTAATCAGAAAAGCCCTACAAATGCTCTTGATTAAAAGCTTTGATAAACATATGAGAGGAAACCTAATGTTTATTGTGTCCCACATTGGTTTTCAACAAGAAATCCACATTATGCTCCACCTATAAATATGTGTCATCATCCACATAATAAGCTACACGCTATTTAGCCTATTAATTAATATTATTTTCTTATATTGTGATAGTTTTTTAACTTGAGCGTCGGAGGACAATGGCGGGCCACCACGACATGTCACTTAGTGTTTTCGATTGTTTTGTAGGTTAACTAGTGGAGCCGACCCTTTGACTACCTCAGAAGCATGACAGTGACTCTCGATATTCTCTTCACTTGGGCTCAAAGACTGTTGGGCGACCCTTTGACTACCTGCATGGCAGTGACTCTCTCGGCATTCTCTTCACTTGTGGGCTCACAAACTCTTGGGTTGCTTAATCGACATTTTAACTGCATCACAAAATCATTTTAGGTGCAAGTATCAATTATCTTTATGTTTTTTGAGGTAAAGGTATTTTCTTCGTTTAAGCTAAAAATATTCACTTTTCAGCAAATCATTTTACTTTTTTGCATATTAATCCCTGCCCGGGGTCCTTTTAGTTTTAGTTTTTTTCAGTTTTACCCCATTTTGGGGTTCCATTGTAATAGACTCTATCGGGTCGTTTATGATTTTTTATTGCCATTGTAGGGGTACTCTTTTTCCCTGTGATAGGCCCACAGGGTTTTAACGAGGCCCCAAACGTTTTACCATAATGGGATAACAAAATCTTTTTTTGGCCAAAAAAAAAAAAAGCAAATCATTTTACTTAGGCCTCGTTTGGTTCGGAAGATTAGCCATGACTAACTAAATAGTTGGACTTTGTTTGATTTTTGGTATCCGAATAACTTGTCGGGTCGACCGGCAAATATTATGTTATCATGACTTATCTTACCTTCTAAGCAGTTTTTTTGTTGGACCTTCTAATGTCCAATAAAACAATTAAGTTTCATTAGATTATTTAGTCATATATTGTATAATCTTAGAGAGGCCTTGGTGTATTACCTCATAGTATATTACCTCATAATTACACGATAAGCCTATTTTACCTCATTTTTTTTTTGTTTCTTTTTCATCCAAACTAACCTCATGTTTAGACAGCGGAACGATATCGAAAAATTAGGCAACATATGTAAAATGTGATGACCAAAATCTTGACAAAAATAATATAGGGACTGATATCAATTTTGATGTAAAGTGTGAAGACTAAAACTGTAATGATCCCCACAATTGGATCATAAGTACATCTACCTAATCTAAAATATTTTTGTTAATTATGTTAATAATTTTATGAATCAGTAGTATTTCGTGAAGAAATTGATTACACTAAATAAATTTTAGTCACAAAAAAAAATTCAGTAGCAAAATGTCTTTAATATTTGGGGTCATTGCAAATAAGCCCATCAATGGGTACTTATTCATAAAGAGATCGAGACAAAAAACTCCTTTACCAATAAGTCCACACATGGTCCACATTTTTGTAAATGACTAAAATAACCCTTCATACTTTAATATGCTCCAATTTCATCCTTAACTTTATTTAACCTCAATTTGACCCCAAATTTCAAAAATTATTCAATTTTGACCCAAAACTTATTTTTCAAAATTATTTTTTCCCGCCGGATTCCGGCGTTGATTTTTTTTTTTCTTCTTTTCTTTCTTTCTGTAACTTATTTTTTCGTTTAAACAACAATATTGCTGTGATTGACAGTAATATTAACTATCTTACTGTTAAACACAGTAAAATTAACTAAACTACAGTTTAACACAGTAATATTGCTATATTAATCTCTAGCACAGTAATATTAACACAACAAAACTCATTATTATTGTGTAATAGAGTAATATTACTATGTTGACCGTTCAACAAATGTAAACATAATAAAAAACCAAAAGAATTAATATTCCTGTGAGGGACAGTAATATTACTATAAAAACAGTAATATTACCGTCAACCACAGTAATATTACAATAATAGACAGTAATATTATTACGTTACTCCGTGAATAACTCAAACAAACAAAAAATCTAAACAAAAAAATACTACAATGTTGACCGTTCAACAAATGTAAACATAATAAAAAACCAAAAGAATTAATATTACTGCGAGTGACAGTAATATTACTATAACAACAGTAATATTACCGTCAACCACAGTAATATTACAATAATAGACAGTAATATTCTTACGTTACTCCGTGAATAACTCAAACAAACAAAAAATCCAAACAAAATAATAATATTGATGTGGTTGACAAAAATATTACTATAACAACAGTAATATTACTGTCAACCACAATAATATTATTGTGTTTACAGTAATATTACAATAATAGACAGTAATATTATTACGTTACTCCGTGAATAACTCAAACAAAACAAAAAAAACCCAAAAAAATAATAATATTGATGTTGTTGACAGTAATATTATTGTGTTTACAGTTATTCTACTGTCAACGAAAGTAATATAATTACGTTGACTTGTCAACAAATCAAACAAAATAAAAAAAAACAATAAAAAATAAAAAATAATAATATTACATTAATTTACTGTCAACGACAGCATAATTACATAAAATGTATTGTCAACGGCAGTACAATTACGTTAATTAACTATCATTGACAGTATAATTACATTTATTTACTGTCAGTGACAGCACAACTACGGTCAACATTTAGCGGCGGACGTAAGAAAAAAACAAAAAAAACTTTAAAAAACACTATTAAAAGTCAACGCCGGAGACCGCCGGAAACCGGCGAAAAAATCCAGAAGAAAAGAAAAGAAAAGAAAATAATATTTTTTTTGAAAAGTCAACGCCGGAGACCGGCGTTGACCGCCGGGATCCGGCGGCAAAAAAAAAATTTTTGATATTATTTTTTTTGAAAAAAAACGTTTTGGGTCAAAATTGAGTAATTTGTGAAATTTAGGGTCAAATTGTGATTAAATTAAGTTATGGATGAAATTGGAGCATATTAAAGTATGCCCCAAAAAAAGTCAAAATTCAATTTTTGTGGGCAAAATTGGATTTTTGTGGACAAAATTGGTTAAATTGGGGTTACAATTAAGAATTGTGTATAAATGGTTGAGGGTAATATTGGCATAAACATTAATGGGGAAAATTACAGATTATGTCCCTAAACTTCACCACTAAAACGATTTATGTCCTCTAACGTTTCAATCCACGAAATATGTCCTCAAACTTACCACTTTTGATCACTTTATGTTCTGCCGTTAACGTCGGCAGCTAACTTTGACGGAAATAACACGTGTGGCTCACGTGACGTCTATGTGGCCGTTAAATGTGACGTGAAATAATATATTGAATATTAAATGTTGACGTGGCACAAGAATATACTAATTCCCTCTAACTCACTCTCCCAAATCCCAAATCCCAAATCACGTTTCATTCCCATACACCCTAATTTTCCCATACTTCACAATTTCAATCACCTCAACCCATTCCCAAATTTTCAATCCAATGTGCATTCTTGCTCGAACCCATACTAAAATCGAAGTCATAAACCCATAAAAAATCCAAACATTCTCACATTTGAAGAGTTTTTCCCTTCTCAAAGAACAGCAGATTCACGTGCAAACACATGTCTGCAATCGAGAGGAAGAAGGTAAACGCAACTCCTCTTCTGGTTCTGAAAAAGATTTTAGAGGAAGCTTTAATTCTTCTCCCAACTCCGTCTCTAGAACGTTGGGGTCGTGTGATTCTTCGCCTGCTGATTCTTGTGCCCCTTGTGGTCTCGATGAAGCGAGCACAGGGATGGTGAAGATGGCACAAATTCTACCAAATTCAGCAGATTCAGAACCTGCCCAGAAGGTGTTCGACATAATGTCTGAACCAATTCCGGAAAAACAAACATGCAACACTTGTCAAAGCTGCATATAATTCTTTTTTCGCCAAGAATAGAGTGCCCAAGAACGGATTCCAGCTCCCCGACTTCCCCAACGAAGTGGAAGAAGACATGATATTTCAGCCCGAAGATGAAAGTGAAATCGAGGAAACATGCGGCATTTGTTTATTGGGCTATTTTGCTGGTAAAACACCACGAAAAATGGCCATGGATTCACAGACGATTCTGCTATTTTCGAATTTCACCTCAATTGAAGAATTCAAAATGGGGTTTTAGGGATTGGATTTACGGGTTCATTGGGATATGGATTATTAGGGATTTTAGAATAGAAATAGGGAAGGGGAATGATGTGTCGCTCCACATCACGTTTCGTCGACCAAGTAGGCACTGGGTGTTGTACAGCTCGACATTTAACGGCCACATAGACGTCACGTGAGCCACGCGTGCTATTTCCGTCGAAGTTTGCTGCCGACGTTAACGGCAAAACATAAAGTGATCAAAAGTGGCAAGTTTGAGGACATATTTCGTGGATTGAAATGTTTGAGGACATAAATCGTTTTAGTGGTAAAGTCTAGGGACATAAACTGTAATTTTCCCTACATGAATGTTTCCTTTATTTATAATAAATATTAAAGGGATGGGCTTATTGGTGAAAGAGATATAGCCCCTAAACCTAGAATAATAAACATGCTTGGTTGGGGACTTATGCACAAAAACCCCTTAATATTTTAACCCAAAAGTTGTTTTACATATAATTCTAGATAAATTAGGGGATAATTACACTTTTGGTCCCTCATGTTTGGGCCGATTCCACTTTTGATCTCCCTTGTTCCAAAGTGAACAAAGTTCACCTCCATTTTTCCATTTTATACACTTTTCGTCCACTTCGTCACATGGTAACAGAAAACACTATTTTCGGGGTAAAAATGAAATTTAATATTGTTTTGGGGCTACAAAACAATTATAAATTTAAAGTACTATTTGTAATTATTTTTTTTTATAATATTAAGTATACAAAAATTGAATAATATTTAATTTTCACAAACCATAATGAAAAAACCATAATGCCTCAACTTCACCGTCTCCACGTGGGAAATTTTGAGAATTTTCACAGCGTCCTTCACCGTCAGACTCCCCTTCGATGGCGCCGTCGCCGCCGCCGGTGTCAGGCTGTCGAGCCTGAACCTGTCTGGCAATCTCCATGTTGAGCTGGGGAAAATTACATTTTTCGTCCTCATACTTTAGTACTTTACCCACTTTTTCAAAATTGTCCCTAAACATTTTGGAGTTACAATAGTAATCCTTAATCATGCCATTTTTTGACAGAATTGGTCCGCCGTTAATTTTTGCCGTTAAGTTGGATGGAAAGTGGCGTGTGCCTCTCACATGCCTTCAATTTACAACACTACATGAAAATGGACTTTCAACAAAACGCATTGTGTCTTGTTAAAACAGATTTTTCATAATTAAAACTTGATTGAAATTCGAAATTATATAAATTCCAAAAAACAAAATCGATATATATTGTTTTAAATTATTTTGAGAAATATTCTTTAAACAATTGAAACATTGTTTTAAAAAATGAAATATTGCTTTCAAAATCAAGATTTTCGGAATTCAAATGAAAACATTGTTTCAAAATAAAATAAAAATTCGATCCGAATATATAGGTGGGATAAGAATCCTCCATTTCAATCTTCACCCTAATTTAATAATGTAAAACTCGATAAATTGTTTCAAACTATTTTTAGAAGCATTGTCTAAAATAATAATATAATGTTTTAAAACCGGATTTTCTTGAATCCAAATGAAAATTATTGTTTTAAAAAAATAAAAATCTGATCATAATAGGCGGAGTAAGAAAACTCCATTTCAATTTTCACCCTTATTTAATAATCTAAAACTCGATATTTGTTTTCAAATAAATTCAGAAATATTGTTTAAAAAATCATAATATTGTCCAAAAAATAATATTGTGTTTTAAAATCGGAACTTTTGGAAATTGAATGAATATATTATTTTAAAATAAAATAAAAATTCGATCAAACTAGGCGGCACAAGAGAAATCTTTTCCAATTTTCACCCATATTGAATGATTTAAAACTCGACATATTGTCTCACAATTGAAATTTTTGGAATTGACTAGAGGTGAAAATTGTAATGGAGATTTCTAATTTCCCAATTCCTATGATGTTTTTTATTTTGGTTTGAAACGATATATTTTAATTGAATTCCAAAAATTCCGATTTTGGAACAATATTTTAAATTTTTAAACTATATTTTGATTTCTTTAAATAATATTTACCGAAATGAGTTGATTTTTTCGGAATTTACGTGATTTTGATATTATATTATATTTTAATTAAAAATAATAATTATAAAAAATATGTTTTAACAAGATGCAATGCGTTTTGTTGACAGTCCATTTTCATGTATTGTTGTAAATTGAAGGCATGTGAGAGGCACATGCCATTTTCCATCCAACTTAACGGAAAAAATTTAACGGCGAACCAATTCTGTAAAAAAAATGGCATGATTAAGGGCTTCTATTGTAACTCCAAAATGTTTAGGGACAGTTTTGAAAAAGTGAGTAAAGTAGGGATAATTACACTTTTGGTCCCTCATGTTTGCCCCGATTTCATTTTTGGTCCCCCTTGTTCCAAAGTGAACAAAGTTCACCTCCAAGTTTCAATTTTAAACACATTTGGTCCCCCCCGTTACATATCCGTTAGCAAGTAACGGAAAACACTATTTTGGGGTAAAATTGAAATTTTAAAATCTTTTGGGGCTGAAAATAATTATAAATTTAAAATTGACGAAACAAATTATTTTTTAATATACTTAATATTATTATAATTATGCTACTTGTAATTAATTTTTTAATAATTAAAAACTTAACTAAACAATAGTTTTTAATTAAACTTAATATTATTATAATTGTACTACTTATAATTAACTTTTTAATAATAAAAAATAAAATAACGAAACAATTTATTTTTAATTATACTTAATAGTATTTTTCATTATACTACTTATAATAAAAAAAAATTAGCTAAACAAATCATGTATAATTATACTTAATATTATTATAATTATACTACTTATAATTAAGTTTTTAATAATAAAAAAGAAATTAACTAAATAAATTATTGTGAATTATACTTAATATTAGTTTTCATTATACTATCTATGATTATTTTTTAATAATAAAAAAAGAAATTAACTAAATAAATTTCATTATACTTAATATTATTAAAAGTTTAATTATAAGTAGTCTATTTTAAATTTTTAATTATTTTTCAGCCCCAAAAAAATTTAAAAATATAATTTTCGCCCCAAAATAGTGTTTTCCGTTACTTGCTAACGGACATGTGACGGCGGGGACCAAAAGTGTCCAAAATTGAAATATGGAGGTGAACTTTGTTCACTTTGAAACAAGGGGGACCAAAAGTGAAATCGGGCCAAACATGAGGGACCAAAAGTGTAATTATCCCGAGTAAAGTATGAGGATGAAAAATGTAATTTTTCCTGTTGAGGTGCAAATAGACATGACCACGGGCCGGGTCTGACCCGGACCCGACCCGTTGACTGCCCCGACCCGCCCCGGCCCCGGCCCGTTGACCATGGACCCGGACCCGACCATGTACGGGTCGGTTTCGGGTCCCGAATACTTGGACCCGAGACCCGCCGGGTCTACCCGGCGGGGGGACCCGGAGACCCGGGGCGTCGGGTCCACGGGTATTTTTAATGAATAATCATCAAAAATGCAGGTTCTGGGGTTCGAACCCGGGTGGCCCAAGTGAATTAGTGTGCACTAACCACTCGGGCAAAGTTACTTATTGCAATGTTACTCCTAACTATAAATATATAATTATAATTAATACTATAAAATAATTATAACAATTGAATAACTAATGTTAATAAATTATTAATTGTGAGGTTCATTATCTTTAATATTAAAAATCTCCCCTAATATCAAATACATATATATTTAAAAATCTCCCCTAATAACAAATGCATATATGAATAATTACGATTTAATTTAAAAGAAAGATTGAATTTTGATTTTTTTTTTTAATTTTGAAATTATGAAAAAGTTTCTCATATTAATTATTATTAAATAATTTTAATTAAATAATTAACAAATGCAATATAAGAAACTTTTAAAAAAATATATAGAATCACGGTTCAATACATCAAAACATCTATTATTAATTACTATATCAATGTAATCTCCACTATTGAAAAATATAAAGCATTGAATCAATTCAATATATAAACAAATGCGTTGACTTATTACAAATTCACTTATGTTATTAAAATCGATAGTGTGAAAAAATCGAATGAAAAATAAAATAATATGTTTATTTAAAAAAAATAGATTATAACTCATTTCAATTAATTTAAATCGATTAACCTCAGTTGTTGACAAGAACTTATTAATATTATTGAGTATCTTATCATAAGATGATTATTTAAAAATATAAATCTCGACTAGTAACAAATTTAAACCGATTAACCTCAATTGTTGACAAGAACTTATTAATATTTATAAATTATTAATTTTCATGTTGACTATTATTACTATCAAAAATCTCGACTTGTAACAAATGCATATATATTTAATTTTGAAAAATATAAAAAAAATACGATTTAATTTAAAAGAAAGATTGAATTTTGATATTTTTGAATTTTGAAATTTTGAAAAATTTCTCACTTATTACTTTCACTTATAAATACCCATAATTCAATCTTCACAACTTTAATTTTATTTAGTTTACGTCTCAAAGTCTTAATCGTTTCATTTTTTTCTAAAAATTTTTAGTGTTTAAATTCAATTATTATTTTTATTTTGAATTTAAAGTTAATATCATGTTTTTTCAAGTTTCAATATAAGTTTTTTTTTCTTTTTTATTAAAAAAAAATATATATATATATATATATTGAAAAACCGGGTGGACCCGGACCCGACCCGGACCCGGACCGGACCCGAATGGACCCGCCCCAGACCCGGACCCGCCTCCCCGCGGGTCGGTTTCGGGTCCCCGAAAAGTCGGACCCGGACCCGGCCCGTGGCCATGTCTAGGTGCAAACAATGTCCCACATCGGTTTAATATGAGAAAGATCTATGGTTTATAAGGAGGGGATAGTAACTCCATTGGAATGAGGCCTTTTGGGGAAACCCAAGAGCAAAACCAGTTGAGCCCGGTCCAGCGCCCGGCCCAATCTGGACAATAGTATACCAATGTGGAGTTTATGTTATCCCGTCGGGGCCCAACACTCCATTTCTCGGAGCTTCTCCAGAAGCTTGCCGCCGATGAGTTGTGGTGGAGGTGGCGCTGGAATATTCCGCCGTCTTCGGGGCCCACCGATGAGTTGTGGTGGAGGTGTTGCTAGAATATTCCGCTGTCTCCGGGGTCGGGGGTGAGTTTTTTAATACTATATATATATTTTCTTTTGTTTGTGAAAATTAAATATTATTCAACTTTTTTATACTTAATATTATAAAAAAATACAAATAGTACTTTAAATTTATAATTGTTTTGTAGCCCCACAACAATATCAAATTTCATTTTTACCCCGGAAATAGTGTTTTCTATTAGTTTCTACCGTCCATGTGACGGAGTGGACGAAAAGTGTACAAAATGGAAACATAGAGGTGAACTTTGTTCACTTTGGAACAAGGGCGACCAAAAGTGGAATCGGCCCAAACATGAATAACCAAAAGTGTAATTATCCCTACAAATTAGGGTGAACTTCATTTTATTGGGATTTTTCAAAAAATATTATTAGGATTGTTTTTTTTAAATAAAGTGATCCGGACAGATTTGTAGAGCCCAATAAAGCAAGGCCCAATCGAGATGGCCCACACTCCAGGAGGAGATAAGACCACATGGGATCTGGGCTTATTTGCCCATTTCATCGGATCTTTATAAATGGCCCAAAACATTGAGCCCACAAGAGTATGCTCAAAGAATATAATACATTGTCAGTAGAGACGAACAAGGAGACCGGCGACGAGCTGGAGAATTGAGAGCTCTTCGACGAGCTGGAGACCTCTAAACGAGCTAAAGATAGCTCACGAATGCCAAGTGCCGAGTGCCGAGCCCCGAGCGACGAGCCGACGAGCACCGAGTGACGAGTGTCGAGCCCCAGGCGACGAGCCGACGAGCACCGAGTGACGAGTATCGAGCGCCGAGCGACGAGCCGACGAGCACCGAGTGACGAGTGTCGAGCGCCGAACGACGAGTGCCGAATGTCGAGGGGCAAGCGACGAGCTGAAGGTGTCACCTCATGACTTAAACACTAAGGCATATAAATTAAATATCTTCATAACTTAACCACTAAGACTCATAAAGTTTCATGGACATCAAACGACTCTATTAACCGAATTGGATAAAATGAATGACATCCGAAAATACTCTTCTATAAATAGAGGGTTCATCACCCTCAAGGTAAGCATTCTGAATCTCAACATACCATTTTCTCTCGAATATATTTATCTCTGAATCTTTGAGGTGTTCTAACTTGGGCGTCGGAGTGCTAACGTCGGGAGCACCTCTCCCGGCCCCTTTTGCAGGTTCGTGACGAATAGGCCTAACACGGAACGGACTCGAAGATTCGAGATTCCTTGAAGCGGAAAAACCCAACCGCATCATACCGCATCATAAAGGAAAGTGATGTTTTAACCAATCAAATATAATCCAAATAAATCTAATTATGAATACAAAAGTTTCAATAATCAATTTATAAAACAACACAACAACTTTTAACGTACATATCTAAAAGGGAATTTATAATTTGCAATTAGATGCGGAGGTTTTTGCAAAATCTACCTTTGTGTAATCTCTAATTGCTAAAAACTCCATCGTGTTAAAATAATTAGCAAAGACCCCCCTATGATAATAAGTCAAAGCCAAAAAAAAAACCTTAACAACTCATCGTATAATGCACGCGCGAATTGTGCGACTAGGAGTGTGTTTTTTTACTTGAAAAATTGAAAATACCCTCTGATTTCTTTTGTAAAAAAGAAAAAGGAACATCCTATTTGATTTAAATATAAATAATACACAACTTTGGATCAAATTGCAATTTTTAAAATTTCTTAAATAAAGAAAAGTAACACGAAAAAGAAAAATGAAAAAAAAGAAGAGAGAAAAAAATTACTTTCTTCCCCAAAATTATTCTTTTCCCCCATAAAAATCACCACCACGGCCACCAGCAAACCCACTACCACCACCGCCAATCACCTCGTCAAGCATCCACCTCCAAACAGAGAGAAAAAACATGTCTCCAACAATATTCTTCTTCACGCCGCCGCCGCTACCATTTCCTTCCACCACCCGTCTCCTCCCAGACACCTGACCCTCCACCGCCAAATTTTCGAAATCCCCGCCCCACCCAAAAGAATTAATCTAGATCAAAAAACATTAATTATTCCAAGAAATATTATGAGAATTCAATTATTAATTAGGAATCGTAAAACATTCAGTCAATGGAAGAATAAACCATAACAAATTATCAATGGTCTATGCAATATAAAAAAAACATCAAACTAAAAGCTAAAAACAAGTAGTCATCACTATATATAATATATATATATTGGAAATCTATTTTCATAAACACTTTTGAGTAGAGGATAACGATTTCCATGCACCGGCGTATTTGGATCTTACTTACAGATTTCCAGGGCTGAAATCGAGATAATAAGGGAACAAATTTCCGTCGTCGTCGTACAAAAGACGATCTACAGCAGCAGTCAGATCATTATCCAGAACGACGTCTTGATGATTTACATGAGCCATCAGATTATCCGAAAAGACGTGTTGATGATTTTCATGAGCCATCGGATTATCCGAAATGACGTGTTGATGATTTACATGAGCCATCGGATTATCCGAAAAGACGTGTTGATGATTTTCATGAGTCATCGGATTATCCGAAAAGACGTGTTGATGATTTTCATGAGCCATCGGATTATCCGAAATGACGTGTTGATGATTTACATGAGCCATCGGATTATCCGAAAAGACGTGTTGATGATTTTCATGAGTCATCGGATTATCCGAAAAGACGTGTTGATGATTTTCATGAGCCATCGGATTATCCGAAATGACGTGTTGATGATTTTCATGAGCCATCTGATTATCCGAAAAGACGTGTTGATGATTTTCATGAGCCATCGGATTATCCGAAATGACGTGTTGATGATTTTCATGAGCCATCGGATTATCCGAAATGACGTCTTGATTTCCGTAGAGATGATGATTAATAAGAGGCGTCGTCAGATCATTGTCGAGCATCGGATGTTGGTTCTGAAACGAAGCTCCGTAAGCAGTCTGATTACTATTATTATTACCGCCGGGCAAGAAACGAGAATATGGAACTAGAGCTGCGCTATTCGTAAAGACGCGCTGATTTTGGTAGAGATGGTAATTTACGATACGCGTCAGATCATTGTCGGGCAACGGGTGTTGTTGATTCTGAAATGGAGCTCCATCTGCGTAAGCGTGATTATCGGACGAGCCAGACATAAATTTGACAAAGCTGTCCAGCTTCGCAAGTGCCGTTGCAATGTCGTCACTGCGAGACAGCCGGTTGGAAGATTGTGGAACGAGACTGTCGAAACCATCCGTACAGTAATCAATCATTTGCGACTGATTAATAATATTACGACCGTGATTGTCGTTGCTGTCGGGATTCAAGAACGCAGACATGATTTGCAGTTGCTCTTCCGTTAGGGGAGCTATCTCGTCGTCCAATTCATGGTTTCTTGCTCCCGTGTTTGTGCATTGGAGGTTAGCTGTTACAAAATCAAGAAACAGTGATACAACGTCATTTGATTTTGACTTTGGTCAACCCCAACTTACGATTTCGAATTGGTATTTTGAGGTCGATTTATGTAAATCAAATATCCAGATTCTACATGCATATGACATTAATATCTAATTATATGTGGTTTCAATGATTTATAATATTACAAATTTGTTTATCTATTAAGTTCTCTAAGTACTTAAATTTGATTTATTCTATTATATTACAATTAATTGAAATGGATATTAAAGTGTGGCTTTAACTTTGATATATACATACATACCAGTTGCAGCTAGATTTGGGCAAATATGAGGAGGTCCTCCGCTTGGTGGTGCGGGATAAGTATAGTGCGCCTGCGGATGTGGTGCAGGATAAGTATAGTGCGCCTGCGGCTGAAACTCGTTGCGATTGAAATGCGATCTTGAAATTGCAAAGCACTGCAAGTCTTCTGATCTGAAAATAGGACTATCATGGCTTGGGAACGGTTTTCGACTCAAATCAACGAGCTTCTTATGACACTGTAAGAGCTTTTCGTAGTGTATCTCAAGTACTCCCGGTGGAAAACACACACTATGTGTCCTAATCAATTAATCGAAAACAACAAAACAAAACATTGAATCAAAAACTAACTCGAACGAACAACCTCACATATATTAATTGACGCAAACGAAACACCAAACAAATATATATATATACAGACATACAGTAGAATCTCGATAAATTAATAACCTCGCTTAAATAATAGTTTCTTCTGGTCCCGACTCGGTAAAAACCAACTAAAATATTAGTTCCCGACTGTATTAATTTATAAATGTTTGAATGTATATATGTATGTATGTATATATATATATATACCTCCAAGTAGTGGCATTACCGCCGGTGAAATCATCCCCCGGTAGCCAAATGGTATGCTTTCTCGCCTGAGGATTCGTTTCATTGAAGAACAAAGGCGGCTTATCCAACTGCACAAATCGGCAACATCATGAAAAAACAATTTTTTTTTTTAGGAAAAAGTAATCAAATGCTATAAAAAAAAATCGACCTCGATTTTCAAAATCCCGGGCTGATTCGGATGCATGACGGCATGAATAGAGGTAATATCGTTCCACTGTATTTGCATCTTCCGCTTCAACGGGCCCTCGAGAATCTCCCATATTAGTTGCTGCTTGGCGTAGTACAATTTGGCGACCAAATGTCCGTCGTGAACCGAAACCCTACGCCAATCTCCGATTTTTAAGGAGGCTATGCGGAAACTCGAAGCCTTTAATTTCTCATGAAGCAAAGGTTGTTTAGATAAAAACTTTGTTTCAGGCAAAGAAGACTCAAATGATGGTGTTTTGACCAGCGTCAACCCCACGCGCCATCTCCTTTGCGGAAAAATAGCCATTTTCGTTTTCTGATCAGATTTTCACAAATCGAAACATTAAAAAATAAACAATTCGCAATTCTATTGGAATTTCTTGGAATTATTCACAATTCATATGATCAATATCACCCTAAGAATAAATATTATTTAAATTTTCACGTGTTTTTATTTTGTTGCCGATGATACTACAAAGTCCACGGTTCACCGGAGCGGAGGCCGCCGGCGACAAAGTTCCGGCAATATAGCGGCTGTGGCGTGTTCTAAAATCTAAAAGAAACGGTTTATCAGCCGGGCAGAAATGGAATAATTAGGGCTGGTGGCGGCAGACGATTTTATATTAGTTCTGATTTCACTTAAGTTTTCAAATATTTCAACTTAGTCCCTAAATTTTATGATTTCTATTAAAATAAAAGAGATGTAATATCAATGGTTTCCAATTTAGTCGGTTAGTCGAGTAATATCAGCATGCCGAGTTTTTTAATAATAAAAATTTATTATAAATATTTAATTGTAATTCTTATTTACTTAATGTTCAATAAATATATATAAAATAAGTCAAAACTCAAAAACTGAAAACATAAATTTATAAACCTCTTTGTAATATTTCTATTTTATTATTTCATATTCTTTACTATATATTTACTGTTTGTATAAGTTAAATTAAAAAAATTAAAGTTACGATTTTTGCAACATAAAACTTTCGCAAAATTTTGAATATCTTCTGAAAAATCACTTAAAATTAAAAAATAAATCAATAAATAGATGGTCGATAATACCAACCAACGGACCCAATGTTTACCCGACAAAATTGTTGTCAACCATTATCCAACCCATAAAGGTCGGGTCTGTAATGGTTTTCAATATTTAGCAAAATCAGTTGGTCTGATCAGGTAGGTAATTGGTCGATAATTGTCCAACCCCGACCAATCCCCGGCCCCCAGTAACTTATTATAATTTTAAATATATTTTTAGCATTTTAATTAAAATGTGTCCGTTACGGCCGCTAAATCCCCGTGATGTTACATTTTATCTGGAATAATGGTCTCCGCAACAAACGTTTTATTTTATATATATTCATATATCAAAAAATATGTATAAGATACATAAAATTTATAAAAATATTGAATTATTATAAATACTTTTAAGTATAAATTTGTATCAATTAGCATAATTCTATAGCTTTAGCCTTTTATATGAATTTTATAAATACTTATTTGCTGAAATTTGTAAACATTGTTTTAGAAACTTATATGTTACATATAAGTCATTCATTATAATATTTTTAGAAAAAACTCAAAAAGTATAATACTCATTTTAATATTTTAATTTGAAAAAGAATTTATTTTATTATTATATTGCTAGATTTCTCAAAACTTGTCCGTTCCAAATGCGAAATCATCGCAATATTGCAATGGAACTGGAACGGCACTACCGTTCCATGAACCATGCTACAAACTGCTCCCACAAACCAAACTTAATATTTGTACATACCAAAACAGAAAACACGAAAAACATATTCGATGAAACATGATAAACAACGAGCTGCATAACATGTGAAAAGCGTATATATAATTATATATTACTATTTGGCAAAAAGAAAAACAAAAAACAAAAAATGTAACAACCTGATTCTTTCGGTGAATTTTGAAACTTTTTATTTATGGTTTTCTTGATAGATCAACGACTAATGTGAACCATACTGATGTAACGAATTCACAAGTCACAAACATAAATCTCTATGGAAAAAAAAAAAGAGAAGGAAAAAGAGATGAAACGAAGAACCTGAGGAGGTGAAATTACTCTTCTTCCTTTTTCATCAACATACAATTTATATGCTACTTCATCTTCTCTCTCACCTTGCTAAAACCACACACACACACACCTGAAGGCTGAACTTTATAACCCAAACCTAGTAGAGAGAGAGAGAGAGAGAGAGAGAGAGAGAGAGAGAGAGAGAGAGAGAGAGAGGAGAGAAGAGACGGACAGGAGAGAGAAACCAAAACCTAGTAGAGAGATGCAAAATTTCAACCAATGATGAAGAAGTAGATGCTACAAAGGACTCTCTTTTTTGGCGCGCCCCGTTATTTCCAAAATCATGAAAACTCTTTCTTAAAGTTTGGCGGGAATAAAAGAAGGAAAATAGTGTCCTTAATTTTTTATTAATTGTTTTTTTTTTTTAGAAGAAATAGGTTTTCCGCCCATGTGAGTTATAATTTGAAACATTTGAATTAGGGGTGAAAGATGGGATGGAATTTCCAATTTTCGCTGATTTCAATCAGAAATTTTGGAACAATGATCTTTTTTTTCTTCAGATTTTCAAAAACTTCGATTTTTGATTTTTTTTTGGAAATATATATATATATATATATATATATATATATATATATATATATATATATATATATTATATAAGTGAAATTCCAATTATCGATGAAATTTTAATTTTCGTAATATTTTCAGTTTTCCTAAAACTACACCCATAAAATTTTGATTTATTTTAACTAGTAATTGTACCCGTGCGATGCACGGGACAACAAATTGCATTGTTTTGATATTGTAAGAATATAAACAAACGTTTGATGTATCGTATGATCAAAATTCTATTATACTGGAACATTATTAAGTATACTACACACAAAAAAAAGGACATAACTTTACTGTTGAATAATTTTCTAAATGAATTGAATCAGCTAATACCAGTAGATTGAAAATTTAAACCAGGAAAAAAATCATCAATTATGTCTTTCATGTTGAGCTTAAAAGTAATTAGATTTAATAAACTAAGTTAACATAATCAAAACTAAACTATCGACAACATACCATCGTAAAAGGCCATCTATACATCTTGCATCGGAACTAAGCCCTTCTCCACTGCCTCATTTTAAGGCTGTTTTGCCACTGAAATTAACAATTGGAAAATTAAGAAACAAAAATAAATACAAACAATAAATTAAATATCGCATACAAACAATAAGTCTTGAAGGTCGACTTCTAATAGCTTGTGGCTACGCCCATTTTTGGTTAATTTTCTCAAATCATCCCTTTTAATAACATGTCCAATAACATATAAAATGAAATAATTGTTATACATAAAATTTGAAAACTTTGGTATAAATTAATGAAATACATAATTTAACAAAATGAAATTACCTATAAGCCATGATGGAAAAAGATATAAACTAATTGCCACCCAGTCAATAGGATAAAGAAGAAGATAAGAAACAAAATCTAAACTCGGGTTACCAAAAGAAGAAGCCTTAGGTAAGGAAGAAATAAAATTCAAATGTTGCAGACATTCTGTAAAACGATGTCACAAAATCCGCTAGGGATGAAAATCAGATTTATTTACCCTTTTCTGTAAAAATCGAAAATCAGATTATTATAAATAATATCTAGGAGAATTTGATGAAAATCGATAATAATATTTAGGAGATAAAAATTTGATAAAAAAATCAAAAAATAATATTTAGGAGATAAAAATCTGATAAAAATCGAAAATAAAATTTAAAATAATAGTTAGTAGATAAAAATTTGATAAAAAATCGAAAATAATATTTCAAATAATGTTAATGAGATAAAAGTTGATAAAATATGAAAATAATAATTAGAATAATATTTAGGAGATAAAATATGATTAAAATCATTCCGTAATAACTCCAATTCAACATTCATACCACTCCTCGGTATTATGTTGAACCATATAAGTTTCCTTGATTGCTTCAAGCGTATATTGACCAAACTGATGAATTGTATTATAAAGATGTTTAGGTATGTTTCTACATAAATAATCTTTAGCGCATATAAGATCCTTTCCAATTAATAGTTTGATTAAGTTAGGTGTCTCAGAAAAAAGTTGAAAATTATAGTTAAAGAGATATAAATTTGATAAAATTAAAAAAAAATATGATTTATAATAATATTAAGGAGATAAAAATTTGATAAAAATAAAAAATAATATTTAGGAGACAAAAATCTGATAAAAATAAAAAATAATATTTAACATAATATTTAGGGGATACAAATATGATAAAATTCGAAAATAATATTAAGGAGATAAAAATTTGATAAAAATTGAAAAAAAATTACAAATATGACATTAGGGTTTCTTAGGGTTGCCCTAGCGTTTCTTTCTTTTATATATAAGATTAGTGCAAAATTACTTAAATGTTTAATTATATTTGTACGGGAAATTACAGTTTTCATCCCTCGAGTTTGCACCGATTTCATATTTGATCCCCATGTTCACAAAAAACAATATTTGGTCTCTCATGTTTCAATAATTTAACACTTTTGGTCTTTTTTGTCAATTTACCGTTACTCCGTCAGTTAAGGCAGATATGGGCACACGCTTAATTCCATTAGTTTTAACGGGAAACTAATGGAAATGACTAAAAGTATTGAATTTTTGAAACATAGGGAACCAAATGTGTTTTTTGTGAACATGTTGACCAAATGTGAAATCGGTGCAAACTTAAGGGACCAAAACTATATTTTGCCCATATTTGTACTTTTTCTTTTTTGGAGAAAACAAGGATATCATCGGGCACTCTCGGCCAAAATAGTGGGAAGGCTAATTCCTTCCATGGAGTCCAAAGATGAAGACGAAGCTAGACAATGAGCGAGGCTATTGCCTTGTCTCTTTACAAACGAAAAGGTGCAAAACGAAAAACAACTCAAATAAGAAAAACATTCGTCTACGATGGGCCCATATGACTGCAAACTAGGTTCCCGTTTCTGAAGAGCTTTTATCACTGGAAGACAGTAACTTTCCACCGTGATAGCATTCCATTGCCGAAATTTAGCTGTGCGTAGAGCTTGAAGAATGGCATGGGCCTCACGTTCAGATGGGCTCAACCATGCCCAGTACTCGTCGGACTTGCCACCATACACATGTTCCTGTTGCGTTTCGAGCTATCAAGGAGACACGGTGAAATTCTGAGTTTGGTGGGAAGGCCGCATCTACATTGAGTTTAAGAACCCCACTAGGCGGCGGCAGCCATGTTTGCGAGAATTCCGGCCGCCGGACATTGATATTATGTAATTGGGCGTCGCCATATGTCCGGAGATACGCTGCGCACCACCCAACCATGTCCTCCAGATTAATGAAATCTTCTTGGTGAATAATCATATTCCTACGTTCCCACAATTTTCAACAAACGACGATGGCGAGGTGCAATTTTTCCGTATCCAGTTCCCGCTTGAGAATATCAAGCCAATTCCAAAACGACAAATTCTCGGCTATAGGCATAACGTGAAAAGGTGCACTCTCCCATATGTGATTCACACCCATGCATCCCGCCGACATGTAGAGTAGAGTCAATTTTATTGCCACAATTTCGGCAGAGAGGAGATGTGGAGATTCTCCGCCGATAAAGTTCCATGTTTGTCGGAAGAGAGTTAGAGCAGGCGCGCCACAAGAAAATCTTGATTTTCGGTGGGATGTCAAAATGCCAGATTTGTTTCCAATTGTTGATTGGTAAACCGCTCGAGGTTCCGTTAGGCGGGTTACGGCTCGATTCCATTATCGTGTGGTAACAACATCGCACCGTGAACAATCCCGTTGACAAGAGAGACCACACGAGTTTGTCTTTGGTAGAAACCCCTCCAATCGGAACCGTTAAAATACGGTGCCGATCAACGATCCAAAAAAAAGGAGTTAATAACCTGGAGGTTCCATTCTCCAGTCCGTTGATCAATAAGATCGGCTACTGTATTTAGAAAAACATAGTGTATTTTGCCCATATTTGTACTTATGAACCTTATTATAGTCAAAAGTAGGGATAATTACAGTTTTGGTCCCTCAAGTTTGCACTTTCACATTTGGTCCCCCATTTATCGTCGTCAATAAAATACACTCTATTGTTGCCATATTGTGACACATTGAGTCCCTCCGTCTGTTTGTGACCGTCAACAAGTAACGGTCAAAGGATGAATTACGGTTTTTTCTTTGAAATTTTGCAATAAGACCCGTGCATTATTTCAATACTTTCTAAAAACCCCTAAAATTTGGGATAGTTACACTTTTCGTCCTTATACTTGTAACCTAAAACGATTTTAGTCCTCAAAAATTTTCGCCACCACGAATTTAGTTCTCAAACTTACCATTTTTCGACACTTTTGGTTCGACTGTCAAGTTTCACAGTGAACTTAGACGGAATTGTCATGTGCGCCACACGTGACATACATGTGGCAGTCAAAATTGAGCTGGAAGATGAGTTAGACGACACCTCATTGTCTCTCTCTCTCTCTCTCTCTCTCTCTCTCTCTCTCTCTCTCTATTTCTCTCACATCTCCCTACAACAAATCTATTTTTTCCATCTTCAAATTACCAAAACCCAAACAATTTCCCATCTTCGAAGATTGCGTTTTGATTCTCCGAGAATCAAATCCACTTTGCAAGTGGGTGGATGGTTAATTTTAATTTCGGATTTTTGTGGTTGTTTGTCGGGGCAGACCAATGGAGAGGCTTCATCTTGTTGGGTCTACCTTGCTTCTGGATCTCGTATTTACAATTGCTTCAAGTATGCCTCGTATATCATTTTTTGGTTAATGTGAAAAATTGGAGTATCTTTATAATGTGGAATTCCTCTTGTTTATTTTAGATTTATGTGTCAATTGATTCTCATCTTCGAAGAATTTGGGTAGGATTTTGGGAATTAGAAGATGGGAAATTGGGGGTTCAGTAGAAGAGGAATTAAGAATTTGTTACATGGAGATAGAGAGAGATAATGAGGTGTGGTCCAACTCAATTTTAACTGCCACATACAAGTCATGTGCGGTGCACGTGAAAATTCTGTCTAACTTAACCGAGAAAGTTAACGACCGAACCAAAAGTGTCAAAAATTGATAAGTTTGAGGACTAAATTCGCGGCGGCGAATGTTTGAGGACTAAAACATTTTTAGATGGCAAGTATATGGATGGAAAGTGTTATTATCCCCTAAAATTTCATCCAACTCTAATTTAACACCAATTTCATCAACTAACCAATTTTGACCAATGACCCCGATTTTTATCCCCGTCATCATTAACCCGCCATTGAGTTTCTTCTTTCTCTTTTGTACTTTTTTTGGGCTTAACATTTTTCGGGATAATTACAGTTTTAGTTCCTATGTTATACACCTTTTTCGAATTTGGTCCTTAAACTTTTTCAAGCACTAAATTGGTCCTCAAATAGCCAGTTTTCTTACAATTTTCTTCCACCGTTTAAAGTTACTGTTGGTTTGGACGGCAAAGTCACATGCGAGGCATGTGATCATACACTTCGACCCCATGTTTTACCTATATTTTTTATTTGGCCTCAATTTAACTTTATTATTATAAATTCGTCCAAAAAAATAAAATATCCAAAAGATTGTTCTGAATGCCCCAGCCCGCCCCGTTTGCCATTTTCACCTCCGTCGTCGAGCCATCAACTGTACATCTGTGTCACTTTTTTTTTAATGAAATGATTTTTAATTGATATTTTTTTTGTTTGCATTTTTATTTAAAATTGAAATACTAATAAAAAAATTATTAAAGAATAATAAAAATACAATAAAATTTATAAGATTAGGCAAAACCAATTTATTGTACAAACAACTAAAAACAATATGTGTTTGATTAATTTTTACATATAATAATTCTAAATAATAAATAAATTATATTTATAAAATAAAAAAAATAACTCTTTAATAAAATTTGGTATAATCAAATTAGTTATAGGTCGATTAAAAAAATAAAAATAAATAAATTATATGTGTGAAAAATATAATGTACTAATTCCTAGAAACCCTCCTATGGTATTTTTGTCATTTCACATTTTTAGTACATTTTTCGAATTTTATTTTATTTGGATGAAATTGTAAGAATAAAGTGTATTGAGGTTAAATTAACAATATAGGTCAAATTAAGGGGTTAGTGTGCATTGTCACGTGCCTTGCACGTGACTTTTCTGTCCAAACTAACACCAATTTCTGACAATGGACGAAAATTGTAAAAAAACTGGTTATTTGAGGAGCAATTTCGTGCCAGAAAAAGTTGAAGGACCAAACTCAAAAATGGTGTATAATATAGGGATCTAAACTGTAATTATCCCACTTTTTTTTTTTTAAATATTTTCTTTGCCGTCGTTCACTGACAATTTTGAATTGTCGTTTAATGGTGTTGACTTTTTTTTTCTCTTGATTTTTTTTCCAATCAACACATTATTATTACTATATAGGGATAACTAGTAATTCACCCGTGCGATGCACGGGATCAATTTTTCTTAAAACATTTTTTTGGATAAAATAAAATGAACGAAAACTTTAAACAGTTGACATACATGTAAATAATACTCAAAAAAAAAAAAATTATTGAATCAAAATATACATTTGTTTGTGATTTACCTTCATATTCGCTGAAAATCTTTTGTGCACACAACATTGCTCGTAAAGTTAGTTATATCGCTCGATTTTGAGTTGATAAATATTTTTATCTCAAATCTACTTTTAACTCTGGACATTGCGGCGTACAATTGCCTATGCCACTCTAATATTGACACTAATATTACACTAACAACAACTACTAATACTAATACTAAAATCAACAATGATAATACTAATACCAATACTAATATTAATACTAAAACCAACACTAATAATACTAATATTAATACTAATCATAACATTAATACGATAATTAATACTAATAGTCTAATACTAATATTAATATCAACACTACTATTAACCAACTCTCATTGGGAGAGTTGGTACCTAGCATTTACCAATATGCTAATGTTAATGCTAATACGCCAAGATAAATATGAATTCGAATAATAATAATAATACTAATAATGTAATAATACTGATATTGATATTGATACTGCTACTGATATTAATATTGATACTAATATTAATACACATACTGATACACATACACATATTGATACTGATACCGATACCGATACCGATAATGATACTAATACTACTAATATTATTATTAATACTAATACCAATACTAATAATGATAATTCTGATATTGATGTTGATACTATTACTGATATTAATATTAATACACATACTGATACACATACACATATTGATACTGATACCGATACCGATACTGAAACTAATACTCATACTAATACTATTATTCATACCAATACTTATACAAATATTGATACTGATATTGATATTCATAATCATACTCATACTCATACTCATACTGGTGTTATTATTGATAATGATACTAATACTAATACTGATATTGATACTAATACTGATACAGATACTGATAATGATACTAATACTAATAGCATACTAATACTTATACTAATACTAATACTAATACTAATACTACTACTAACACTAATACTAATATTAATACTAATCATAATATTAATACGATGATTAATACTAATAGTCTAATACTAATATTAATATCAACACTACTATTAGTAATAATACGCCAATTCTAATACGAATATTTAATGTTTAAACTAATATGCCAATACTAATACGAACACTAATACTAATACCAATATTAATACTAATACTAATACTAATACTAATACTAATACTAATACTGATATTAAGACTAATGCTAATGCTAATGCTAATGCTAATGTTAATGTTAATACGCCAAGACTAATCTGACTTCGAATACCAATAAAAATACTAATAATTATAATAATAATAATGATAATAATACAAATATTGATATTGATACTGATACTGATACTGATACTGATACTGCTACGGATATTAATATTGATATTAATATTAATACATATACTGATACACATACACATATTGATACTGATATTGATACTGATACTAATACTATTACTAATATTAATACCAATACTAATACCAATATTAATATTCATACCAATATTCATACCAATACTCATACAAATATTGATACATATATTGATACTAATACTGATACTGATACTGATACTCATACTCATACTCATACTCATACTGACATTGATGTTGTTATTGATAATGATATTAATACTGATAGTGATATTGATACTAATATTGATATTGATATTGATACTAACACTGATACTAATATTAATACTAATACTTAGACTAATACTAATACTAATACTAAAACTAATACTAATACTAATACTAATATTAATATTAATATTAATACTAATACTAATACTAATACTAATACTAATACTAATACTAATACTAATACTAATACTAATACTAATACTAATACTAATACTAATATGGATATTGATACTGATACTGATATTGATACTATTAATGTTATTGATAATGATATTATACTGATACTTATACTGATACTCATACTTATACGGATACTGATACTGATATTTATATCCAAAAAATCAAATTTAATTAATGTAGAAAACCAACGAAGAAAAAATATGTCGAGAATGTAAAGAATACAATTGAACAAAAAAATAAAAATTCGTATATTAATTTATCAATAAAAAGTCTGCATAAAAAATAAATTAACAATGTTCTAAACACCATCAACATTGAAATGTAGCAAATAACTCCAAGACTGAAATCAATGTAATGCACCAGTCTTGCACATGAATCTGAATGTGGTTAAAGAAAACCACAAAAGTACAATCAGATATTCGATACTCCATTCAAGATACTTTCGTAAACTTTTTTATTGGTAGGTGTCATCGATGATAAGAACTTTTCAAGTTCGGCACGCATTTCAAAAACGTTGTAATCCACTTCATCAAGTATTAACCTATTATCTATGTCGTCTAGCGTTGACTGTTTCGGTACATGCATAGATGCATAATTACGTAAACTCTTACCATTGCTCCGCAGTATTTCTCAATCTCAATGATGGCGTAATTTTTCAATCTATCCTCCGATAAGGTTAACATTGTACAAATTATAAATAGTGCTATGTAATACCAAGAATGTGGATTATTTAAACATACAAATAAGTAATTATATCGTTACGACGATTAACGTATATGAATTATGGTTTTCCAATTAGATATATACCTGGATTATTATGATGCTTTTGGTGTCTGTAAATTATGTCATCAGATAACTTATACCAATATTTTTCCCATACATACTCAGGTCTGCTCAAATTATCCGCCAATAAAATAATAGCGAAAAATAATCTTGTGCAGTGTGCGCTCACCCATTAGCTTACTCCCTTTATACCGTTAATGTACTCTTTGTCATACTACAACAAACCCAATATGTAGCATGAGTCCCTAAAGTTATTGTAGACCTTCATATTCACAGTTTTGAGTTCTTCATATCTACTGCAACCAACTTGAATATTAAGCAATAACCTTGATAGTAGTCTTCTCATTTCCCTGGGAGAACGTTATTAATTCTTCAGATCGAAAATCCTTTTTTTTTTGTGGCTCCCATGACATAGACTCATCATAGTAAACGAAGTGTTGTGGAAAAGAATCATAGGTAAAAGAGAAAATCATATTATACGATCTTATATTATCTTGGAAGTTCCTACTATGTCTATCATACCGAATAAAAGACTCTACAATATATTTGGAGGATCCTTAAATTTGGACAACTGGATTTTACAGTTCATGCAACAAAGTAAAAAATTTAACGATTCTCTTTCACAGTGTGCGGCAAATCTCTCGCCATACCACATTACCGCACCGTATGATTGACAAAGGCAGTTTTGTTCACCAAGGTCTTCGTAATGTAGTACTTCACATGTCCGATGCACGGGGATCAATTTGATGATCAAATGAATTAATCTAAAAACTCAATGAACTAAAAAAATTCCTAATACTAATATTAATACTAAATATCAATATCGGTATCAATACCAATACTACTAATATAAATACTAACACCAACACTAATACTAATACTAATATTAATACTAATACTAATACTAATACTGTAATAATAGTAATACTAACACTAATATTGATATTGATACTAATACTGTAAGTAATACTAACAATAATATTGATATTGATACTGATAGTGATACTAATACTGATATTTATACTCATACTAAAATTGTTATTAATTTTGATACTAATATTGATACTAACATTGATACTGATACTGATACTAATACTAATAGTACTAATATTAATACTAATACTAATCAAATAAGTAAATGCTTGTTCAATAATCTCTTCTAAGTGGAATCTTTGAAAAAGTAGCAAATAGTTAATACTAATACAAATAATAATACTAATACTACTAATACTAATACCAATACTAATATACTAATACTAATGCTAATACACTAATACTAATGCTAATGTTAATACTAATACACTAAGACCTCGTTTCGTTGCCAAGATAAGATTAGCCTAGATAAGATAGTTCTCCCTAAAAAATAATAGGCCTGTTATTTTAAAAGATGTTTGTTATCAGATTTTGAATTTTTTATCTCCCCATTATTTAATAGTATTTGATGTTTGGTTTCATTAACATCAATTAAATTACATAAAAATGACCTAATTATGAGAAAACTTTCTTATTGTACATAGTTTTTTTTTTCTTTTTCTTAATATTTATATTTTGTTATTTTGTTATTTTTGTTGTTATTAAATATTCTTACTAATGATACTGATACTAATATTGATACTCATATTGATACTCATATTGAAATTCATACTAATACTCATGACTAACACTCATATTAATACTCATACCCATACACATATTCATACTCATACTTATACTCAGACTCATACTTATACTCATACACATACTCATACTAATACCGATACTAATACTGATACTAATACTTATAGTAATACATATACTAACACTTATAATAATACTGATACTCATACAAATATATTGATAATCATATTGATACTGATAGTCATACTGATACTCATACTAATCCTGATACTTATATTGATATTAATATTGATACTTATATTGATACTCATACTCATGCTAATACTCATATTGATAATGATACTGATACTAATACTGACACTGATACTGATACTAATACTTATATCCATACTCATACTGATTTTGATATTGTTAATTACCAAGACTTATACTAATATCGATATTAATACTGATACTCATATAGCTACTGATATTGATATTGATATTGATACTGCTACTCATACTAATATTGATATTAATACTGATACTAATTAATATTTATAATCATACATATACTAATATTGATACTCATACTGATGATAGTTGATAATTATACTGATATTGATATTCATATTGATACTGATAATAATAATATTGATATTGCTATTAATACTAATATTGAGAATCACAATAATACTCATATTGATACTAATGTTCATACTCATATTGATACTCATACTAATACTGCTACTAATATTGATACTCATATTGATACCAATAATGATACTAAGACTCATATTGATATTGATATTGTACTGATATACTGATAATATTGATACTAATAATGATATTGATACTGATATTGATATTAATATTGATACTATTACCGATACTAATACTGATAATCCTATGGATACTCATACTGTTGAGACTCATACTGAAATACTGATACTTGTATGGATATATAGATACTCATACCAATATTGATACTGATACTAATATTGATACATATAAAATTATTAAAATGAAAAACTATTTCCGGACATATGAGCACCAACTGGTTTTTTCTTTTTAGTTGTTAATGGTGTTACTTAAATTGTTTTAATAATTGCATGTGATATTACTCATTGATTTCCATTTTATTTTTCCATTTGATCAGCAATTATAACGTAGATAGCCCAAAATAATATAATCTTAAGAACCATTTTTTTTAAATAATAAACAACTCATATTATGTACATGTATTCTAATTATATTTTATTGATAATTATCATGCTTGTGTTTTAATACAAATATAGTATATCGTCAATATTTCAAATACTATTAAATTAATTAAAAAGTTACAACAACCTACATATAAGAATTTTACTTACCCTATAATGTACATACTGATATAATAAATGATAAATAACAAAATATATGTTCAACAGTAGGTCTTAAAGTCAAAACTGAAAATGGGTCATTTATGCATAAAAAACGAAGTCTAACAATCGAAACACAAATACACTTGTTTTAATTGAACTTCCTAATATTACCAAAAAAAAAAAGAAAAAAAGAAAACACCAATAGAAATTCACTTACATGTATAAATATTCAAATTGTCACACAATATTGTAGTCACTTAAAAAAAAAAAAAAGAAAAACACTGTAGAAAATTCTAAATTCCTAATTGTATATTCGCTTGGAGATGGACAATGAACAAAAATGAGAGGATTGAACAATGGCGTAATTTTGTGGTATTATGGTAAATTGACAATTGCCTTTTTATCTAATTATATATTAATTATAAATTGTGAATTTCATAATTTAAGTAATAAAGAATGAAAAAGCATAAAATTTTGCATTTATAAATTTTAGTTCGGTAAATTAGTGATTACCTTATCTATCTATTTATAATTATAATTACGTAATTTAATGCTGTAAACAATGTAGTGAAGAGTAGAAAAGTAAGAATGATGCATCCATAGAAACAGTTTGGTGAATGAGTGAATGAGTGAAGTGAATATAAAATTTTGAAATTGCATAAATCGTTATTATTATATAAAATTTAGTGAATGCCAAAAGTTGAAAAGTGCAGTTTGTGCATTTAAACAAAATGCTACGCTTAAAAGGAAGTGTTTGAATTTGAAGAATGTGGGATTCTACAACAATCCCATAATTTTCGTTTAAATGCTTAAAATTTAAGGAAATTAAAATGAGGATGCCAATGGTATGAACCGGCAATTATATGTAATAAAATTCGACAATATAACGATTGCATAATCGTATAAATTATGACTAGTCATTTTTTTAGGAAACAAAATCCAAATTAAAATAAATATAAAATAGCCTAGGCATCCCACCCTACATATACTTTACTTTCAAAGTAAAAAAAAAGTTAGAACTAAAATGGTAATATACTTCATGAAATAAAATTTGGTGGTTATATGTTGACATACAAAGATGAATAAATGTGAAAAAATACAACAGTTAATGAAACTACAGACATTCTTGCAATCATAATGTCCATCGCTGCAAAATAATAACGAAAAGTTAAAGTGATAAATATGTAAAGGATACATAAAATATTATTAACAATATTACAATGGGTGATAAAATACATTTAGGATAAAAATGCGAATTGAATTCTAAGTAGTAAAAAGATTGCTACGGAAAAAAAAAAAAAAAGATAATTATTAAACACTGGCCCTGTGGGATCTCTTTTTTGACTTAATTTAAATTGTTATATTGATACTACCTCTGCAAAACATAAATAAAAGAAATATTGTTACAACTTTATGCCCTGAAATTAAAATGTAAAGTTAACCGATTTGTCAGGTTAACAACATCGACAAAATACAGTAAAACATAGACATTGCGAACATGAAAATATCATTTTTGAAAATAAATACAATAACGATTTAAATAAGATATTAATTATTTTGTATTTATATAGAGCACTCTTCGATAAATAAAAAAAAAAAAAAAAAAAAAAAGTCGACAAAATGACATGGGTTACTTGTGCATCACGGTCGGATTCTCCTGTCAATATTGATTTTGACAACCCTTTGTAAACTGAATCGCTTAAATCCTCCTGAAATCAAGAACTAATGAACATATACATTAATTGTCATGGTATAGTCTAAAACGAATGGAATGGCCGAGTTAAAAAATGAGTATAAAAAAACATAAATGCGAAACCTAAAGAACACCATTAACCAAAAAAAAAATAAAAAATTGTTACATATACACATACATTTTAAAAAATTACACAATAAATTAAAACATATAACGTGATCCGAACGAACACATCAAAAAAGTAAGAAACGTTATGCAAAATAGAAAGACGAGAAAAAAAAAATTAGAGTGACCCTTGGTCTGGTGTGATTATAACAAAAGATGGGCAGGAAGAATGAAATGAATAGGTTAAAGTTGATGATTTATATATTTAAGTTTCACACGCTAAATAAGTTAATAAAATTAAATGAAGGAAATTATAATTAATTGAATTAGTTGGTGGAAATAAATCATGAAATTAAGGTAATTAATATCATTACTCATTGTGTAGATAATTACTATATGCAAATCGAAATTTATAGATGGAAATGATCTCCATACAATCTATATAATATAATTGATTTGTAATAGATATTGATTGATATTTGACATAAAAATGAAGAAAATATTCCAGCATACATAAAGGAACATTTCCATGGATCAAATCACACATGTGCAATAAATCCGGAAAATAACATGCGAAAAATATATTTCAGAAAATTAAATATATAAAAATATATTTAGACTTTAGGATATTGTATGCATGAAATAATAAATATACATGTGTTAATTTCTAAATGAATGTGCAAATATTAAATAGGAAAGAACTTAAACACATACCAAAATAGAAATGCCAACTAATCAATTTGAGATGCCACATAATTCAATTGAACTCCAACTAAGCAATTTGGAGATATGACATCAACATTTGCCACATGTCATTCATATAGGGCATAGATCCTCTTTTTATATTATATATAGATTAGTGAAAACCCCCCAATACATTTGATTATATTAGGATGGATATAACCTCATTTTACATATTAGTGAGACCCCCTTATTTTATATTTTAATTTAACATAAATTAAAATTATAAGTGGTGTGCCTATATTACCCTTAATTATCATATAAAATCACCAAACCATATTTCTCTTCTTCATCTCCCTTTTCTCTCCAGCAGCCACTACCTCTCTCTCGTTTCTATCCCCAACCCCAAACCAGATCTCATATGCCCACTGCCACCCTCCGTCCACCACCGCCGTCGCTGCCCTCCGTCCACCGCCGTCGTCACCGCCCGACGGTGCCCTCGTTAATTCTTTACTCTTTTCGAGTCTCTCCAAATACCAGAAGCCGTCATTCAGTAGGCAACAATCGCTCTGCGATTGCCTCGAGTCGCGGCTCTTGCCGATTCATTCAGCCCGAGGATGAAACCGGTAATAAAAAACACCGACAACTTATGTTTCGAGAACTCATCGGAGCAAAGCTGTTAATTCATCCCATCTTTTGCCTAGATCGAATTTTCAGATTCGGTTCAGATCTGTATTCATGATTTTCGATAATAATGTGGTTTGTAGATGATTTTCGATATATTGTGGAGTGTAGTTGATTTTTTATATTAATTTTCTCTGAAACCATTTTATGCAGAGTGGTAATTGGCAGTTGACGCAAGGGATTTGCGTCCTTTCTTCACCTGCGAGTGATTGGCATGTAGAAGTTGGGGAGTGGTTGAGACGGCGGCGATGGAACAAATCACTCTCACAACTTTCGGATTCAACACATGGTCGGTGGAGAAATAGCCCTTTCTCGATGGATATGCGACTGTAATGTCGAGAATCTGGATTCAACTATAGTTGATTATAATTCTCTTAAATTGAGATTTTTTATTTTATAGTTGATTTAGATAAATTATAGTTGTTTTCGATTTTTATAATTGGTTTCGATAATTTTAAAGTTGATTTGATAATTTTTTAGTTGATTTCAATTTTGTATGGTTGATTTTCGTTAATTTGTAGTGGATATAATTTTAGTAACCGTGCTATTAAAAATAACTGTTTTTTTGTGATTGTTGGTTCAAGAAATAAACGAACAAAAGAAGTAGTTGTTTTCAGTAACCTATAGTTAATTCAGGAAATAGTTGATTTCGGAAATAGTTGATTTAGGAAATAGTTGTTTTCGGAAATAGTTGATTTCGGGAATAGTTGATTCCGAAAATTTTATAGCTGTTTTCGGAATTTTATAATCGATATGAGAACAAAAATCTGGAAAATTAAAATAATAAAATTGGAAAAAGGATATTTTTTACAAGTATTAGTTTTTAAATAAATTAACGAATATTATACTTCCCATAACAAAATGATACTAAAGTAGTGGAGAGAGAATAG
>NW_012193059.1:884060-1002535 GCF_000504015.1 Erythranthe guttata
ATGAAAAACCCTCCGAAAACACCAAGGCAGGCAGCTGCATGCTGCGGTCACCTAGAGGATCCGTGGGTAAGGTACTTTCTTAAAAATCTTATTGCTCTCCAACGGTTTATATTAAGAAGGGCAAATTGCACATCAACCCTTGTAAATTTCTAATTTTCGCACTTTACCTCTCAAAAATTTTAAAAGTGAATGTCCCCGTGCAAAATATTATTTTTGTTGCACATTGCCCCCATAGAAAAATTCTAATGGATTATTCATCAGGATTGAGTATTTTTGTTGCACGTTGCCTCTTTAAATGTTATTTTTATTGCACCTTGCCCCTTAAAACATTACTTATTTGCACATTGCCCCTTGAAAATGTTATTTTTGTTGCTCAATGTCCTCCAAAAATTGGCTTATGGGGCAAAGTGCAATCAATATAATATTTCGAAGGGGGAAAATCCATTGTTTTAGTTTTTAGGGGGGAAAGTGCGAAAAGCTTAAATTTATAGGGGGCAAAGTGCATTTTGTCCTATTAAGAAAAAATAAGATTTTTTTTTTTTAAATTTACCAAACACTTTGGAAGAGCTTATAAGCTCTAAAACATCTTATAAGCTCCTTTTAACATCTCATAAACTTAGCCAAACACCCTCTAAGAAAAGAAGAAAGCGGAGCCGGAATCTAGTGGGTATAACAGTTGTTTGTCCGAAAGTTTTAGAACCAAATTAGGAAGCATCAACTTTTAAGAAATTAACTAACGGTAGGGTGCTGATAGTGACAATAAAAAGTACCTCGGAGAGCTGCTCGCTTATTGGAGAAGACATGTCGAGTCTCGTCCAGAGCATTTGTCAGCAAATCGAGAAAGAATTGTCGAGGAACTCCTCCATAGCTCAGAAGAGAAATCAAATATTTGGAAAGATTGTTTCTGCCTGGTCTATGACTGAAATACGAAACCCGGAGTTAGTAAATGTTGCCCAAAGGGAAGAAATTGGATGCATTCGCTGTATTTTTTTTCATGAGCTCATTTTATGTGTTAGTTGCATAGAATGTGGACAAGTCTCGAAACAACAGCACTAGTAACGCGAGAAGCAAGACAAAAAGTTTTTCAAAAGAATTTTTATATACATATTTGTAACATATTACTCTTTAAGAATATATATTTTTATTAAATTCCGTTGGTGTTATATTTAAAATCAATTTTTTAATATTTATAAAATTATTTAAAAAATAATTCATCTTTTTCTTTACATCGAGGTTCTAAACGACTCCGTTTTACTAAAAACTCATTACTCAATCACAAAAAAATAAAATATGTTAATATAATTTATTATAGCAAAAAAGCACATGCATTATTAGCATATGGATGTCAGAATAAAGAAAGATCTAATGCAAGAAAATTTGGGAAGAGTGAATTATAATGGAAGATACCTAATGGCGACGATCTCCAGTGAGTTAAAGGTTTCGTTGTTTGGCAATGTCGGGTCCTTGTCAACTTTAATCATGGAAGGTCTAACTTGAATGGTTCCTGGTTTAAGCTAAAGTGGTCTTGGTGTTAAGCAAACACTGAATCACTAATGCAAGAAACGGAAAACTAATTTTAATGCTTCCCATTAGCGACAACTCAGCTCTTACTGAAACCGGCTGATCATCCTACAACTCATATTATTATTATATAACTATCATACGGGAGGGATAAAGAGAAACTAGAGGCCGGAACTCTGAAGATTGGTTCATATTTTTCTAATGATGTAACTAAAACTTACTTTGTCAGACTAATAAAATCTAAATCAAGAACGTGATGTTTGACATATATTTATGAACAAATTATTCATATATTGGACTACGACAGTAAATCTTGGATGTTCGCAGTATCTATATCAATCTATATCTATATCTATTTTTATACTACACTTGTAGAAATTATGAGTATTTTAAATTCTAACTAAGGATTAGCCTAGTGGGGTATTGGAGCCTCTTCCATTGTGGTGTTTGGTAAGAGGCCGGGGCAATCCCTTTGGGTGCTTGTGTTGGATTTTATTAAACCCGCCCCCGCCTCGGACCCGGAAAAAAAAATATATTTTTTTTTTTATATTTATAATTTATTGAATAAAAATATCTTTAAAAATCAGTATTTTATGATATTAAAAAAATATATAAATGGGTTGGATACGGAGCGGGTAAGGGTGCATATGTTCAAAACCCGTACCCGCTACGGGTGAAATTTTTAAAACCCGTAACCCCCCCCTCCATTAGCTAACGGGGCGGGGATTACCCGGTAAATTTGGAGCTGGGCGGGTTAAATTGCCATCCCTAATAACTTTATTTGCAATAAGAAGATTTTGATTACAAGAAGATGGAGTAAACTGCAAAAACTACCCCTGTATAATCTCGAAATAGCAAAAACCCCCCTGTGATAAATAAACTAGCAAAAACCTCCCCTGTGAAATTATTTAAATAGCAAAAACCCCCCTATGGAACTATTTGAGGGTTGACTTGATATAAAAAGACACAAATACCCCTGGAGTCTTGCAATTAATAAATTCTTATATTTTATAAATATTTTAATTATTTTATTTAAAAAATAATCAATTTAGTTGTTTACTATTTTTTTTAATTTCTAAACAAACAAATTAAAAAGAATAAATATACATATAATATGTATATATATAAATACATTTTGAGGGACAATTTTGTCATTTCAAGTCTAAAAAATCAGCTAGGGGGGATTCTGCCTTTGACTAAATTTCACAGGGGGGTTTTTGCTAGTTTATTTATCACAGGGGGGTTTTCGCTATTTCGAGATAACACAGGGGTAGTTTTTGCAGTTTACTCCAAGAAGATGTGTATACCAGAAGCTAAACTCAAGAAAATTTCATTTCTGCTATATCTAATGGATTATTTTTACTGCAGATTAGCTTGCCATACAATTACACTTATAAATCCGTACATCAAATCGATAACCTTGACATACAAAAAAAAGTTGCAATTAAGTATGAGTTTACCTTTTTATTGATAAGAAGAGTTCCCTTAACAGCAACACCGTCATGGAACAAACGGCACTGCATCAATAATGGCTTGAATAGAGTAACGAAACATAAGATATTTTAGCTAACAATTTAAGAATAAAGTATAGCAAGTCAAAAATCTGTCAACACTAACAAACAGCGGAAATAATTAAACGACTACCGGCTCCTTATTCCTCTCTTCTGCTTCTCTTTTATGACAGGTTATCTGCTCAAAGTCAACGGAACTCTGTTACATTTCTAGAGTTGGAAAAAGAAAAAAAAATGAAGATAATCTAGAGTCAAAAATTAAACATTACTACTACGAAAATATTCTAATAAAAGCAATCAAATTTCTCACCTCAAAATTATTATTTGTGATATATTTCGCGGTTGTAAAATCTTTCGGACACTTCTTTGCTAAGTCTTCGGATATATATCCTGTTCCATCTGTATGTAAAATAGGCTTCCCATCTTCATCATAGACAATAGAGCCATTTTCATCCTAAAATTATGGAACAAGAAACATAACATATATTATTTTGTGCCTTCTACTAGTACGAAAGTTTTGACAATGAGCTAAAATAAGAATATTGATTAAAACACTGTATTATACTTGGAAAGGTATATCTTCAATTCTTTCAATTGTAACAGCAGCAAAATTAAGATCAAGCTTTATCGTCTTTGATAGGATCAGGGCAAATCTGAGTTGACATCAAAATGGTTAAAAAAATAAAATTTTCACAATGGGTATTCAATGGATGTTATAGTTAAGAGTAAATTACAACCACCCCTAAGGTATGGTCAATTTACGAAAACCCCACTCCTGTTAGGGGAATTACAACCCACCCTCAACTATAAATCTTCTTACACGTCCACCCTTGCGGTTTCAAATTTAGTGGAATATTCTAGATTATATGGAATATTCTCAATTTTGGACCTGTTTTATCCCATTCGAGCTCCACATTTTGAAGCTAGATGATCATAAGATGGTAGTTTTAGGCTTGTAAATATCAGATTGTGGTTTACCACAATCAGAAACTGTATTTTTGCACAAAACGAGTACAAATTAGAGAATATTCCACGGAATCTAAATCTAGATGATTATGTTGATTTTGACACCATAAGGGTGGAGATGTAAGAAAATTCATAGTTGAGGGGTAAATGTAATTATCCAAACAGGAGGAGTTTTTTCGTAATTTGACCATACCTCAGGGGTGGTTGTAATTTACCATATAATTAAAGAGGAACGATGTGCTGATTTTCAACCTGGCCATGTACTTTTCTATGGTCGAGAGAGTGTGTATGTGCATAAACAGCCGCCTTGCTTCACTGATTGTTTTTCTTGATAAAACATAATCTTCTTCGTAAGGAGAAATGGAGTCGATACGGACAAAATAGCACTTCACAGCAGAATAAATAGCCTTTTTCTCCTTCTCCATTTGTTTTTTCTTCACTTTTATGCGCTCATCTTTAAATACTATACAATAACACAACATATATCGTTAGTCGTTGAATGTTGTTAACAAGTTAAAGAGTCAATTCACATGCTACCACCTATTTTCCGACAATGGAGAATTTCCGTTGTTTCTGAAAAGGAGTCTGTAACTACACGGTTGTATTCGTTCATTTGAAAGTAGGGGTGGTAATCGGAAGGATTGATTAGAAATGGCTTTTTCGGAAATTTTCTAACTTTTTTCGGAAGTTATAAATAGGTTCCGATTTCCGTTCCAAAAAAACCGGAACTCAAAAATGCATTCCGATTTTGGAATGCGTCGGGAACGGCGGAATTTCGGAAAATTCGGAAATAACATGAATTTCGGAAAATTCGGAAAGAAGTAGAATAAATACCGAAAAATTGATAGCGCCTAAGGCCAACATGAATTCCTTCTTTAACAATATTGCCAGTCAAAGCTGCCCCATCTTCTAGAAACTTGACTATTAATATGTTGTCATCTCCTAACGACCGTTGCAGGTGAGTTCTCGTATTATTCAGAATAGGACCCTGTATTATCCAAACGGGCAACGATACTGAAAATGATTATACTACTGAAACAAAAAACAAGAAAGGAGAAATATCAAGCTGACGAGAAATCATAACAGGCGCAACCCTAGGAAAACTACAGAACAATATAAAGTCGAAAAAACACTGCTATCGAAAATCTACTGAAAAAATCGGAAGCTGATAAAAATTGGACAGGAGAAGGAAATTATAAAAGGCCAATACAGTCGGGACTAGCAAAGTTCTATTAATTTAGCGAAATATTAAATTATCGAACTAATAATTAAGTTGGTTTTGGCCAAGTCGGGACCAGAAGAAACTATTATTTAAGCAAGGTTATTAATTTATCGAGGTTTTACTGTACATGGTGTACATGGAGTTTGAGGTTAGCACTGACCTTGAAATAATAACCTCCGTCTTGGCAAACATGACAGTAGTAGATATGGGTTTTCCCTGAATCCCAATCGAGATACTGCACAAAACAAATTGTCGTACTATATACCTTACGTGTGTATAACACGGTGATTTATAGATTCATGTAACAAAATTTAACAAAATATAGAAAAAGGAAAACTAATTACCAAAGCCAGTAATATTGATAAAACAAACATAAAACATAAAACTGAAAAAAGAATGCGAGCCCAACGCACCGTAACGGAAAGACCAATTATTAAGGTTGTACAGCTTACCTGGATACGATCTGCTTTGTCACAGAAACGCTGGCCATATTTGTTCCAAATTTTGCTCTCGAAAACATCCATAGGAATGCCTTTCATACTAGAGATATCACGAGCGCCATCTGGAGTAATTACAGCTTCCAACTTTTGCCTACGATGCAAAAATTGGTTTTGTTTTTACTTTGAACCAAATAACGTAAATAAAACAACATTAAAGAACAGGAAAAAGTAAAGCTAACCTCCTGATGTAACTTAGAACCAAAAATAACTGCCTGTATTCAAGTTTGCTCAGGACCATCAACTGCTGACTGATCGTGGCAGAATGTTCTATCTCTCTATGTTGACCGGTAAGTGATAGTTGACTTCTGACGCAAGGGCTCGTCTTTTCTTGAGTTTCATCTTCAAAAGATAGCTGTGAACGGATACTTTTAAGGCCTGTATTATGCAAATTCGATGAGTAACAACATTACACTGAAAGACTTGTTTAAGTCAATTTGTACTTCACGAGAGCACGAAAAAGAAGAAGAAATCAAGAAGTATAAATAAAATTATTTAGATACTAATCAACAACCAATAATTGTGCTAATTGAGAAGCAGGGATTTCAATGAACTATGGTGCCATAGAACCGTAGCTAAAAGCATAACTCTAAGACGTGTTCATGGATAGGGATGCAAGTTGGAACGGAAATTCCAATTTCCGCCGGTTCCGATCCGGAAAGTTCCGATTTTGGAACAACTTTTCTCATTCTGACTTCCGAAATTCCGATTTCCGATTTTTTTGGATTGGAATCGGAATTATATAAAAAAAAATTGGAATTTCCGATTTCTGATCCGATTTAATTTCCAAATTTTAATTCCGAAACATTCCGATTTTTTTCCGAAAAATACACCAGTAAATAATATATATTATATAATACTTCTTACAATTTTTTTATTTTTTATTTTTTATTTTTTTTTTCTGAAACAGTGATTTGATTTAAGTTTTGTTTTAGGATTTTGACGTATTGAATAGTTGTTAGAAGTTTTATGGGATATTATGACGTGGTTTAACTTTATTTATTTATTGTGAACTAAAATTTAGTAGTTATTAGTTTTATTTTTATCGACGTGGATGTTCTTAGTTTTGGAAAATTAAGAAAATTCCCGCTAGGTTTTGAAATTTTGAAACATTCCGAAATTTCCGGGCCTTTTGGAATTGGAAATATTGAAACTTATTAGATTTTGTAACATTTATATATATAAACAAAAAAAGAAAATTAAAAATAAAAGAAGATGGAAATTTGACTTACGCAGTGGCGCGTGGGGAGAAGTAGAGGTGGAGGGCGGCGACGAAAGCCTAGGGGAAGTGTGAGTTGTGAGAAGATTAGGGTTATCTTTGTTGACCAAATGAGAGACGAAACCGGTGAAGCTGTAAATGGGTTTATTTGATGATAAAATGGTAGAGAGTATCCTGAGTGAAGATTGTTCCCCAATTTGTTGTAGCATCTTTCTGGCAGACTTAGCGAGTGGTGGCTGATTCTTTTCGTCGCGAATTCTCTTTATGCACCGCTCCACTGCTTCTGGTAAACGAACAATTTCTTCATTGCGAGAAGGCGAAGCCGAAGGAGAAGCATCCATTATTTTTTATTTTATTTTAAATTTGGGTTTTCTTCTTCTTCAGTTCTTCTTCTAGGTTTTCACAAAAATTATCTATTTTGGGGAAGAGTGTGTGATCATACAAGAGTGGAAATGTATGTCGGACTGATCGGAATTCGGGACAGTGTGTGTGAAATCTAAGTGGGGGTACTGTTTATGCTTTACTTTACACGTTACGTATATCGGAAGAATTACACTTTCCAACCCCATGTCCGGACCCGCCGGGTCGGGGTCCAACTTTTAGGAGACCCGAAACTGACCCGCGGGGAGGCGGGTCCATCTGGGTCCGGGTTCAAACCGATTTTGGCATTAACTTTGAGCTAAGCATTCGTCCTCTCATTAAAGAATGAGCTTGTGCTAAGCATTTTTACTTTCATTTTAGCTTTAGCTTCGAGCTCAGCATTCTTCCTCTCCTTATGGAATTAACTTTTGGTAAGCAATCTTACATTCATTTACGCATTAGCTTCGAGCTTAGCATTCCTACTTTTCTTTTAGCATTAGCTTCGACCTTAGCATTGTTCCTCTCCTTACGGAATTAGCTTGTGCTAAGCATTCTTACTTTCCTTTTAACATTAGCTTCGAGATAAGCATTCTTCCTCTCCTTATGTAATTAGCTTTCGCTAAGCATTCTTACTTTCCTTTTGACATTAGCTTCGAGCTAAGCATTCTTACTTTTCCTTTGGAATTAGCTTCGAGCTAAGCATTCTTTCTCTCCTTATGGAATTAGCTTTTGCTAAGCATTCTTACTTTCCTTTTGGCATTAGCGTCTAGCTAAGCATTATTATTCTCCTTGTAGCATTAGCTTGTGCTAAGCATTCTTACTTTCCTTTTGGCATTAGCTTCGGGCTAAGCATTCTTACTTCCCTTTCGGCATTAGCTTCGAGCTAAGCATACTTCCTCTCCTTATGGAATTAACTTTTGCTAAGCATTCTTACTTTCTTTTTTTGCATTAGCTTCGAGCTAATCATATGTGCTTTCATTTGGGCATTAGCTTTGAGCTAAGCATTCGTCCTCTCTTTATCGAATTAGCTTTTGCTAACCATTCTTACTTTCCTTTTGGCATTATATTCGCGCTAAGCATTCTTACTTTCCTTTTGCAACTAGCTCCGAACTTACCATTTTTACTTACCTTTTAGCAATGTTTTGAAAACCGGACCGGACCGGCCGGTCCAACCGGTTCAACCGCGAACCGCCGCCATGTCCGGTCCGGTTAAATATGAAAACCCAAAAAACTCAAAAACCCGGGTCAACAGCAAAAATCCCGGTTCGACCGGTAAGAACCGGTTAACCCGAGACCAAGTCCGCAAACCGGTTTTCAGCTCAGGACAAAATATCAATGTCGGATCTACATCAATGGTGGTCGTCGGTGAATGAATCTTGACGGGAAAGGTTGTTGGTGAACGGATATAGACCGATCTGGGTAGTATCTAACCCAATCCAAGTTGTGGCCGCCATAACTTTCCACCGAGGAAAAGAAAACGAAGAAGGTAAAAGTTAAAATGAAGAAAAAAATGTAAAATAAGTAGAGAAAATAAAGTATATGTGTTGGTGGAGATTATGATAATTAAGAATTTACAGAGAAAGAAGGGAAGAAAAAGAAGGGGATGGGGACTGTGAAGAGTCGGGAGGAAGAAGAAAGAGGAGGAAGAAGAAGAGAGGGGGAGAGAAAGAAGAGAGGGAGAGAGGGGAGAGAAATAATTTTAAATTATTTTTTATAAAAAAAGTAGAGTATAAAGTGATTAAAGTGGGATAGAAATATAAAAATATAAAATATATTATATTTGAGGTATTAAATTAATAAAATAATTATATATAAAAAATAATAAAAAACCCGGTTGGACCTCGGTTGAACCGGTCCAACCGTGACCCAGTAGCTTAGCCGGGTCGATGTTCGGTCCGGTTTTCAAAACATTGCCTTTTAGAATTACCTTTGAGCTAAGTATTCTTACTTTCCTTTTGGCATTAGATTTGAGCTACGCATTTTTCCTCTCCTTATAGAATGAGCTTGTTCTAAGCATTCTTACTTTCATTTTGGCATTAGCTTCGAGCTCAGCATTCTTCCTCTCCTTATGGAATTAACTTTTGCCACGCAATCTTACCTTCATTTTTGCATTAGCTTCGAGCTTAACATCTTACTTTTATTTTGGCATTAGCTTCGAGCTTAGCATTGTTCCTCTCCTTATGGAATAAGCTTGTGCTAAGAATTCTTACTTTTGTTTTAATATTAGCTTCGAGATAAGCATTCTTACTATCCTTATGTAATTAGCTTTTGCTAAGCAATCTTACTTTCCTTTTGGCATTAGCTTCGAGCTAAGCATTCTTACTTTTTCTTTGGAATTAGCTTCGAGCAAAGCATTTTTTCTCTCCTTATGGAATTAGCTTTTGCCAAGCATTCTTACTTTCTTTTTGGCATTAGCATCGAGCTAAGCAATATTCATCTTCTTATGGAATTAGCTTTTGCTAAGCATTCTTACTTTCCTTTTGGCATTAGCTTCGAGCTAAGCATTATGAATTAGCTTGTGCTAAGCATTCTTAATTTCGTTTTGGCATTAGCTTCGAGCTAAGCATTCTTCCTCTCCTTACGGAATTACCTTTTGCTAAGCATTCTTACTTTCCTTTTGGCATTAGCTTCGAGCTCGAATTATTCCTCTCCTTGTGGAATTAGTTTGTGCTAAGAATTCTTACTTTCCTTTTGGTATTTGCATCGACCTAAGCATTCTTCCTCTCTTTATGGAATTAGCTTTTGCTAAGAATTCTTACTTTCCTATTGGTATTTGCTTCGATCTAATAATTCTTACTTTCTTTTTGGAATTACCTTTGAGCTAAGCATTCTTACATTTCTTTTGTTATTAGCTTCGAGCTAAGCATTATACATCTCCTTATGGAATTATCTTATACTAAGCATTCTTACTTTTATTTTGGCATTAGCTTCGAGCTAAGCATTCGTACTTTCCCTTTGGAATTAGCTTCGAGCTAAGCATTCTTTCTCTCCTTATGGAATAAGCTTTTGCTAAGCATTCTTATTTTCCTTTTGGCATTAGCATCTAGCTAAGCATTATTCCTCTCCTTGTAGAATTAGCTTGTGCTAAGCATTCTTACTTTCCTTTTGGCATTAGCTTCGAGCTAAGCATTCTTCCTCTCCTTATGGAATTAGCTTTTGTTAATTCTTACTTTCCTTTTGGCATTAGCTTCGAGCTAAGAATTCTTACTTTCCATTTGGCAGTAGTTTCGAGCTTAGCATTCTTCCTCTTCTTATGGAACAAGCTTTTGCTAAGAATTCTTACTTTCCATTTCGCATTAGCTTTGAGCTAAGCATTCTTACTTTCCTTTTGGAATTAGCTGCGAGCTAAGAATTCTTATTCTCCTTAAGGAAATAGCTTTTGCAAAGCATTCTTACTTTCGTTTTTACATTAACTTCGAGCTTAGCATTTTTCCTCTCCTAATGTAATTAGCTTGTGCTAAGCATTCTTAATTTCCTGTTGGCATTAGCTTCGAGCTAAGCATTCTTCCTCTCCTTACGGAATTAGCTTTTGCTAAGCATTATTACTTTCCTTTTGGCCTTAGCTTCAGGCTAAGCATTCTTACTTTCCTTTTGGCATTATCTTCGAGCTAAGCATTCTTCATCTCCTTATGGAATTACCTTTTGCTAAGAATTCTAACTTTCCTCTTCGTATTAGCTTCGAGCTACGCATTATTCATCTCCTCGTGGAATTACCTTGTGCTAAGAATTTTTACTTTCCTTTTGATATAGGTTCGAGCTAAGGATTCTTCCTCACCTTATGGAAATAGCTTTTGCTAAGCATTCTTACTTTCCTTTTGGTATTAGCTTCGAGCTAAAACATTCTTACTTTCCTTTTGGCATTAGCTTCGAGCTAAGAATTGTTCCTGTCCTTATGGAATTAGCGTGTGCTAAGTATTCTTACGTTCCTTTTGTCAGTAGTTTCGACCTAAGCATTCTTCCTCTCCTTATGGAATCATCTTGTGCTAAGCATTCTTACTCTCCTTATGGAATCATCTTCGAGCTAAGCATACTTGATTTCCTTTTAGCATTAGCTTCGAGCTAAGCATACTTCCTCTCTTTATGGAATTAGCTTTATCTAAGCGGTCTTACTTTCCTTTTTGCATTAGATTCGAGCTAAGAATTCTTACTTTCCTTTTGCAATTAGCTTCGAACTTAGCATTCTTACTTACCTTTTGGAATTAGCTTTGAGCTAAGCATTCTTACTTTCCTTTTGGAATTAGCTTTGAGCTAAGCATTATTCATCTCCTTATAGAATGAGCTTGTGTTAAGCTTTCTTACTTTCATTTTGGCATTAGCTTCGAGCTAAGCATTCTTCCTTTCCTTATGGAATTAAGTTTTGCTAAGCAATCTTACCTTCCTTTTCGCATTAGCTTCGAGCTTAGCATTCTTACTTTTCTTTTGGCATTAGCTTCAAACTTAGCATTGTTCCTCTCGTTATGGAATTAGTTTGGCAAAGCATTCTTACTTTTCTTTTAGCATTAGTTCGAGATAAGCATTCTTACTTTCCTTTTCGCATTAGCTTTGAGCTAAGCATTCGTACTTTGTTTTTGGTATTTGCTTCGAGCAAAGCATTCTTACTTTCCTTTTGGCATTAGCTTCGAGCTAAGCATTCTTCCTCTCCTTATGGAATCACCTTTTGCTAAGCACTCTTACTTTCCTTTTGGCATTAGCTTCGAGCTAAGCATTATTCCTCCCTAAATGGAATTAGCTTGTGCTAAGCATTCTTACTTTTCTTTTGGCATTAGCTTCAAGCTAAGAATTATTCCTCTCCTTGTGCAATTAGCTTGTGCTAAGCATTCTTACTTTCCTTTCGGCATTAGCTTCGAGCTAAGCATTATTCCTCACCTTATGGAATTACCTTTTTCTAAACATTCTAACTTTTCTTTTGGCATTAACTTGGAGGTAAGCATTTTTACATTCCTCTTGGAATTATCGTCATCTAAGCATTCTTACTTTCCTTTTGGCATTAGCTTCGAGCTAAGCATTATGTCTCGACTTATGCAATTAGCTTGTGTTAAGCATTCTTACTGTCCTTTTGGCATTAGCTTCGAGTTAAGCATTCTTCCTCTCCTTATGGAATTAGCTTTTGCTAAGCATTTTTACCTTTCTTTTGGCATTAGCTTCGAGCTAAGCATTCTTACTTTCCTTTTCGAATTACCGTCGATCAAAGCAATCTTACTTTCCTTTTGTACTAAGAATTCTTACATTCATTTTGGCATTTGCTTCTAGTTAAGCATTCTCCCTCTCCTTATGGAATTAGCTTTTGCTAAACATTCTTACTTTCCTTTAGGGATTAGCTTCGAGCTAAGCATTATCCATCTCCATAGGAAATTAGCTTTTGCTAAACATTCTTACTTTCCTTTTGGCATTAGCTTCGTGCTAACCATTGTTCGTCTCCTTATGGAAATAGCTTTTGCTAAGCATTCTTAATTTCATTTTGGCATTAGTTTCGAGCTAAGCATTCTTACTTTCCGCTTGGCATTAGCTTCGAGATAAGTATTCTTCCTCTCCTTATAGAATTAACTTTTGCTAAGCATTCTTACTTTCCTTTTGAAGATTTATTCCTCTCCTTATGGAATAAGCTTGTGCTAAGCATTATTACTTTCCTTTTGGCATTGCTTCGAGCTAAGCATTCTCCCTCTCCTTATGGAATTAGCTTTTGCTAAACATTCTTACATTCCTTTTAGGATTAGCTTCGAGCTAAGCATTATTCCTCTTCATATGGAATGAGCATGTGCTAAACATTCTTAATTTCCTTTTGACATTAGCTTTGAGATAAGAATTGTTACTTTCCTTTTGGCATTAGGTACGAGCTAAGCATTGTAACTTTCCTTTTGCATTAGCTTTGGGTTAAGCATTCTTACTTTCCTTTTGGCATTAGCTTCGACCTAAGCATTATATCTCTCCTTATGGAATTAGCTTGTGCTAAGCATTCGTACTTTCCTTTTGGCATTAGCTTCGAGCTAAGGTTTCTTCCTCTTTTTATGGAATTAGCTTTTGCCAAGCATTCTTACCTTCCTTTTGGCATTAACTTCGAGCTAAACATTCTTACTCTCCGTTTGGAATTACCGTCGAGCAAAGCATTCTTACTTTCCTTTTGGGATTAGCTTCTAGCTAAGATTTATTCCTCTCCATGTGGAATAAGCTTGGACTAAGCATTCTTACTTTCCTTTTGGCATTTGCTTCGAGTTAAGCATTAACCCTCTTCTTATGGAATTAACTTTTGCTAAACATTCTTACTTTCCTTTTGGGATTACATTCGAGCTAACTATTATTCCTCTCCATTTTGAATAAGCTTGTGCTAAACATTCTTACTTTCCTTTTGGCATTAGCTTTTAGCCAAGCATTGTTACTTTCCTTTTGACATTAGCTTCGATTTAAGCATTCTTACTTTCCTTTTGCATTAGCTTCGAGCTAAGAATTCTTACTTTCCTTTTGGCATTAGCTTCGATATAAGTTTTATTCCTCTCCTTATGGAGTAAGCATATGCTAAGCATTGTTACTTTCCTTTTGGCATTTGCTTCGAGCTAAGTATTCTTACTTTCCTATTGAAATTACCGGCGAGCAAAGCATTCTTACTTTCAGTTTTGCATTACCTTCGAGCTAAGATTTATTCCTCTCCTTATGGAATAAGCTTGTGCTAAGCAATTTTTACTTTCCTTTTGGCGTTTGCTTCGAGCAAACCATTCTCCCTCTCCTTATGGAATTAGCTTTTCCTAAACATTCTTACTTTCCTTTTAGGATTAGCTTCAAGCTTAGCATTATTCCTCTCCATATGTAATTAGCCCTTGCTAAACATTCTTACTTTCCCTTTGGCATTAGCTTTGAGCTAAGCATTGTTACATTACTTTCGGTATTAGCTTCGAGCTAAGCATTGTTACTTTCCTTTTGCATTATCTTCGAGCTAAGCATTCTTACTTTCGTTTTGCCATTAGCTTCAAGCTAAGCATTATATCTCTCCTTATGGAATTATCTTGTGTTAACCATTCTTAATTTCCTTTTGGCATTAGCTTCGAGCTAAGCATTCTTGCTCTCCTTATGGAATTAGGTTTTTTCTTAGCATTCTTACATTTCTTTTGTCATTAGCTTTGAGCTAAGCATTATTAGTTTCCTTTTCGAATTACCGTCGAGCAAAGCATTCTTACTTTCGTTTTGGCGTTTGGTTCAAGTTAAGCATTCTCCCCTCCTTATGGAATTACCTTTTGCTAAACATTCTTACATTCCTTTTAGGATTAGCTTCGAGCTAAGCATTATTCCTCTCCATATAGAATGAGCTTGTGCTAAACATTCTTACTTTTCTTTTGGCATTAGCTTTGAGCTAAGCATTGTTACATTCCTTTAGGCATTAGCTTCGAGCTAAGCATCAATGAAATTAGCTTGTGCTTAGCATTCTTACTTTCCTTTTGGCAATAGCTTCGAGCTAAGCATCATTCCTCTCCTTATGGAATTAGGTTTTGCTAAGCATTCTTACGTTCCTTTTGACATTAGCTTCGAGCTAATCATTCTTACATTCCTTTTGGAATTACCGTCGAGCAAAGCATTCTTACTTTCCTTTCGTCGTTAGCTTCGAGCTAAGCTTTATTCCTCTCCTTATGGAATAAGCTTGTACTACGCATTCTTACTTTCCTTTATGGCATTTGCTTCGAGCTAAGCCATCTCCCTCTCCTTATGGAATTTGCTTTGTCTAAACATTCTTACATTCCTTTTGAGATTAGCTCGAGCTAAGCATTATTCCTCTCCATATGGAATTAGCTTGTGCTAAACATTCATACTTTCTTTTGGCATTATCTTTGAGCAAAGCATTTTTACATTCCTTGTGGCATTAGCTTCGAGTTAAGCCTTGTTACTTTCATTTTTGCACTAGCATCGAACTAAGCATCCTTACATTCTTTTGGCATTAGCTTCGAACTAAGATTTATTCCTCTCCTTATGGAATAAGCATGTGCTAAGCATTCTTACTTTCCTTTTGTCGTTTGCTTCGAGCTAAGCATTCTCCCCTCCTTATGGAATTAGCTTTTGCTAAACATTCTTACTTTTCTTTTGACATTAACTTTAAGCTAAGCATTGTTACTTTTCTTTTGGCATTAGCTTCGACCTAAGCATCGTTATTTTTCTTTTCCATAAGCTTCCAGCTAAGCATTCTTACTTTCGTTTTGGCATTAGCTTCAAGCTAAGCATTATATCTCTCCTTATGGAATTAGCTTGTGCTAAGCATTCTTATTTTCCTTTTGGTATTCGCTTCGAGCTAAGCAATCTTGCTCTCCTTTTAGAATTAGGTTTTGCTAAGCATTCTTACGTTCGTGTTGGCATTATATTTGAGCTAAGCATTCTTACTTTCCTTTTGGAATTACCGTCGAGCAAAGCATTTTTACGTTCCTTTTGGCATTAGTTTCGAGCTAAGCATTCTTACTCTACTTTTGGAATTACCGTCGAGCAAAGCATTCTTCCTTTCGTTGTGGCGTTAGCTTCGGGCTTATTAACACAACAAAACTCATTATTATTGTGTAATAGAGTAATATTACTATGTTGACCATTCAACAAATGTAAACATAATAAAAGGCCAAAGAATTAATATTACTGTGAGTGACAGTAATATTACTATAACAACAGTAATATTACCGTCAACCATAGTAATTACAATAATAGACAGTAATATTATTACGTTACTCCGTGAATAACTCAAACAAAACAAAAAAACCCAAACAAAATAATAATATTGATGTGGTTGACAGTAATATTACTACAACAATAGTAATATTACCGTCAACCATAGTAATATTATTCTGTTTACAATAATATTACAATAATAGACAGTAATATTATTACTTTACTCTGTGAATAACTCAAACAAAACAAAAAATCCCAAACAAAATAATAATATTGATGTGGTTGACAATAATATTATTGTGTTTACAGTTATTTTACTGTCAACGACAGTAATATAATTACGTTGACTTATCAACAAATCAAACAAAATTAAAAAAATAACCAAAAAAAAAAATAATAATAATAATATTACGTTAATTTACTGTCAACGGCAGTACAATTACACAAATATATTGTCAACGGCAGTACAATTACGTTAATGTACTGTCAGTGACAGTATAATTACGTTAATTTACTGTCAGTGACAGTATAATTACCGTTAATGACAGCACAATTGTGGTCAACGTTTATCGGCGGACGTAAGAAAATAAAAAATAAAAAATAACACTAAAAACACTAAAAAAAAGTCAACGCTGGAGACCGGCGGTCAACGCCGGAATCTGGCGGCGGAAAAACAGACTAGAAAAAAAAAATCGAAAAGTCAATGCGAGAATCCGGCGGCAAAATTTTTTTTTAAAAAAAAAGTCAAAATTAGATTTTTGTTGTCAGAATTGATTAAATTGGGGTTACAATTAAGAATTGGGTGTAAAAAGGTTGGGGGTAATTTTGTCATATACATGAATATTTCATTTATTTATAATAAATATTAAAAGGATGGACTTACTAGTGAAAGGGATATAGCCCCAAAACCTAAACTAATAAAGATGTTTGGTTAGGTACTTATGCAAAAAACCCTATTATTATATATATTTTCTTTTGGTACTAAATGAAATTCTAGAATCTCTACTAATCGATGTACTTATTAGATTTTGTTATACATAAGAATTAATTGAGGGCCATGACTAAAATTTTATAATAATAGGTGTCATATTGTAATTATTGCACCTCATATCAACTTCAAGATGGAAAACACTTCCTGGATTTGCACGTTCCGCTTCTCGAAAATACGCGGGGAGGTACGAATACGAAAGGCCATGATCGCCGAAAATCTTGTCTCTCCCGCCATCGGTTGATCTCCACGACACATAGTATGTTATGTCCAGCCCATAGTGTTCTTTTATCTGTGCTTGAATTTGACGAGGAGTAATGGCCGGCATTGTGCGAATATAACCATCGATTAGTTCCATGATTACATCAGAAGTGATCCGCTTCTTACTAGCAGTGCCGAAAAACATGCCACATCTATGGTTGTTGTTATAATTACGAATGTAAAAGTAATTATTAGACTTATCTACCGACGCATGAATCCTCCATGGGCACTGCTTTTCATCCTTAAACCGACATTCAGCAGTAACCCTGCAAGTCTCATTCTTCAAATACACGTATTCGAACCCAATCTCCACCGAAAACTTTACAAGTGACTTCCTAAACTCATCAGCACCACCAGCAAATTCTTGGCCTTCATGCTTAATTAAGTTAGCCCATTCCGCGCTCAACAATCTCTTGCCGTTGCCCGGTGATACTTTTAAAATATTTTGTTGTTCACTAACTACGGCAGCCCTATCGTATTCGACCAATGTTACGATCGGCTGGACAGGCGGCGCTTGGATACATTCATCTGGGATATCATCGGCAATTTCCTGCTCCTTTACTGTTACCTCGACGCGGCCCCCACCAATCTCACGCATGATGAACAACATTGAAGTTAAATCATCGTCGTTCGCAAGTATGCAGTCATCATAAACATCAAACTTATAAGTTAACAAGAAGTTGCATCCATTAATCGCGTCAAACTTCGACCAAACATACTTTATCAGCGAATCATAATTCATGCGATCCGACCACCGTTTTATTGCAACAATACTCCGAAACCTCAACACAAGGGTCACAATGAAATCCATCTGTCTGCATAGGGTGATTAACCGCGTAAAGGTTTTAAGACTTCATAAAAATAGCATGAAATACATGGCATGTTAATAATCTGTACTTAAAAACCGCAATACGTCATGAAAACCACTATGCAATTTTGAAATCGCTACTGATCTGCCGGAATTGATAACATATGTATACACCTTTAAGGACATAACAATCGATGGCAGTCGATAAGTAGCGATAAAAACCATATGTATACACCTTAAAAGTTTATTTACAGAAACGATCACATAAAAACCACTCTGCAATTTTGTAAATCGCTACTGAACAGCAAGAATTGGTAACATGTGTATACACCTTAAAAGACATAACAATCGATAACAATCGATTAAAAACATATGCATACACCTTAAAAGATTATTTACAGAATCGAACAACATGTAAAAAATTTAAACTTACATAAATTGCGAAAAGCCACGAAAACAGATCTGTATAATTTGTTCCTTCTTTTCCGATTTATGCGATCAGATCACAAAATATTGGGGGTAAACAATAACCAGCACGTTGAAGCGGTGCTCTATAATGGAGGGACGATAATCATGGGATTGTTTTAAGAACGTGCTGTTGAGATATAACGGGAATAGATATACGTATCTTTATTTTTCCTATTTTTTAATTATCAAAACTAAAAATTACGTTACTTATAAGGTAGGGGTATAATTGTGATAATTTATTTATTTTAATTAATAAAATCTGATTTGGATTTATCTCAAAAATTGGCTAAAATTTTGGGTTGATCGTAACATCACTTGTGTGATGGGGGGTTTTGCCAAATTTTCCCAATATATATGTCACTATCACTTCATTAATATTAGGATAAAGTTGGACAAAAAAAATGTTCAATGTAGAAAAAGTAATATGGTCAAATTTACACTTATTTTCATAGATACATAGTAATTAGTAAATAATCATTACGTTACAAAAAATGGTAGACCATAATAATAGATTATAATTCTTTTTTTTTTTTTAGGATTGAGACTATACTACAGTTTAATACAATAATATTGCTATATTAATCTCAAGACAGTAATATTAACACAACAAAAGTCATTATTATTGTGTAATAGAGTAATATTAGCATTTTGACCATTCAACAGAGGTAAATATAATAAAAAACCAAAAGAATTAATAATGATGTGGTTGACAGTAATAGTACTGTAACAACAGTAATATTACTTACTGTAACAACACTAATATTTGTAATATTACTGTAACAATAATAATATTACTGCCAACCACAGTAATATTATTGTGTTTACAGTAATATTACAATAGTAGACAGTAATATTATTACGTTACTCCGTCAACAACTTAAACAAAACAAAAAACCCAAAATATAATAATATTGGTATGGTTGACAGTAATATTATTGTGTTTACAGTTATTTTACTATCAAATTGATATTTTATGTATGAAATACAATTCATCTAAGAAAACATTATAATCAATGTGTGTAAATGTATCAGCATGCATTTGGTACTAACAAGCTTAGATTGTCGTGCAACAAACATAGTTAAATTGAAATTCTTGTAATTCCATATATACATAAATGAAAGTAAAATGACAAAATGTAGAGCATTAGTAATTCCCAATTAGTAAAGAATATTTGATTTTTTAAATGTCGTATGTATTTTTTTTATTATGTAGTTAATTTTTACACCAAATTTTACAACATAATTATTTTTAATTTTATAATTATTATTGATTATTTATTTGTAATTATTAAAAATGAAATATACACCAGAATTAAGCATATATTGTGATATTATAAATTTTATATAATGAGTTTGAATTTTTGTTTTACATTTTATATTACAACGGTAATTTTTTTTTTCCAAATTCGTACTCTTTTTCCCCCACTTTCACTCTTTGGTGACATTCCCAATCTCCAATTTGAAGAGCAAAAGCGGCGGCGGCGGTGGCGGTGATAATACAAAGTAGGAGAAGAAAAAGCTTTAACCATCTTTACTCATACGCAACTCTCTATTTCTTGCGCTAAGAAATGGGTGGTGCTAGACAGAGGCGGTGTCGACGGAGAGGAATTTGAAGGAGTGGGAGGATGGCGGTGGTGCGAGACGGCGGCGCGGAGGTGGGCCGACGGACAGGAACGAGGAAGAAGATGTCTTCTTTTTTCATTATTTCACAATTTTGGATATTTTGAAAATTACAATTTGGTCCTCCTATACATTTAGGTTATCTATAAATAAACCAATCATATTTGTTTTGGGCTAATAATACACTTTGCACACCTAAAGTATAGCCTATGTAACACTTACCCCTTAAAGTATCATTTGTAACACTTACCCCCTCAACATCAAATATTTTATATTTTAAAATTAAAATATAATAAACATAACAATCTAATAATTATTTGATCATAAAAGTTGAAAAGTAACTAAAATTAACTTATTGGAAAAAAATAATAAAAAGTAATATATATTGTATAATAATGAATGAATGAAAATATATTTTAAGAAATTGATGAACTAAAATAAGTTTAAATACTTAAGATTACTATTATTTATGTATTGATATCTCAAAATTTATCGATATGAATATATTCGATTAGTTGGTCCAATAACAATTAGATATTATTTATTAAATATGTACCCAACAATAGAGGATATTATTTTTAAATTTTTAAATATTGCATTTTTCAACAAATATTTTGGTAGTATAATTTAATTATTCTCTTAGTTGTTATTTTAAATAAAAAAAGAGAAAAATTTAAGGTATTAGGATTTAAAATACAAATTGAATTGAGCTATGGGGGTTAAGTGTTACAAATGATATTTTAGGGGGTAAGTGTTGCATATGGATTACATTAGGGGTGTAAACTGTATTTAACTTTTTTTTTTTTTAATATATAAAGGGGTATTTGTGACATTCAACCTACAAATAGCATAAAAAATCGCACAGCCCGCGAGTGAGAGACACGATTTATCTCCAGGTTCTTGATGCCTTGACTTTAGTTACATGGGAGGCGTTTGTGAGTGCTTTTTTTTTTTTTTTTTTTTTTTTTATTATTATTTTTACAGTGGCTATTTGCCGAATAGAGATTACACAAGGAATGTATTTCCAATTAGTTCTAACAAATACACAGTGGTACATTTGTTATATTCAAAAGTACTTTGACTGTACTATATTCGTATAATATATTAAAGCTTATTACAAATAAACTCATCATCGGCTACTTATTTATAAAGGGATTTAGACGAAAAATTCTTTTACGAAAAAAATCAAACTTATTGGCGAAAGAGATATAGCTCATGAATCTTAGAATAACAAAGATTATTGGTGAGGGAGTTATGCATAAAAACCACATATATTAATTGGCTATACTATTTTTGTGACACGCGCTCTAATGATACTTAAAGATTAGAAAGTTAGTCCAAATCTTTAAGAAAATAATTAGTGTGAAATGTACTTTTAGAAATCACTTTCAATAAATAAAAGTCACGTAGAAAATTCCTTTTTAAAATCAGAGAAAGACTATATGTAATATTATATAATATTCAATTAATTTTTCTTTTAAAATAAAAAATAGAACAGAGGTCTATAAATTTGTATTTTGAGTTTTGACGTCTTTAATATATTATTTGAATTTCAAATTTTGTTTTTTATTAAATTTCACAATTTTATTAAATAAGTTACAATTAAAAATTCATAATAAATTTTCATTTTTATAAAAGTTAGTTGGTCGGTTAAAATTATCGGTCCGGCCAAATGACTTGTTTAATTATCGATTATCAACCATGAAAAGTGGGTTGAAAGTAGTCGGTTGACGAATAAAACCGACCCATATCGAGCCTTAGATCAGAAAACTTCAAATAATGGAAAATATTCACACACCAAAAAAAAAAAGCAAACAATGGGGAGTTAGCCTCATAGGATGCTACATAGATTCATGATTTATCATAATTTTGGTCATGCATGTAATAAAATTTTCAATGCTTATGTCTCTGCAAAATATGAAATATGTAGGGCCTAAATAGTTCCAAATTTAACCTAAATAATTGTTAAGTGACCGTTGGTTTGTCAATTAAGTTTTTAATACAAAATTATTTTCTTTCTTTCTTTTCATTTAAATTTTTGTGATCCATTTAATATGCTTACAAAATGTACATCTGAATTATGGTTCACACACACAAAGTGTCATAAATGATTTGATGGTATAAAGAATGCTTAGTTCGAAGCTAATGCAAAAGGAAAGTAACAGTGCTTGGCTCGAAGCTAATGTCGAAAGGAAAGTAACAATGTTTAGCTCAAAGCTAATGTCAAAAGGAAAGTAAGAATGTTTGGCACAAGCTGATTCCATATGGAGAGGAATAATGCTTAGCTCGAAGCTAATACGAAAAGTAAAGTAAGAATGTTTAGCAAAAGCTAATTCCATATGGGGAGGGAGAATGCTTAGCTCGAAGCAAACGCCAAAAGGAAAGCAAGAATACTTAGGACAAGCTTATTCCATAAGGATAGGAATAAATCTTAGCTCGAAGCTAATGCCAAAATGAAAATAAGAATGCTTTGCTCGACGGTAATTTCAAAAGGAAAGTAAGAATGCTTAGCTCGCAGCAAATACCAAAAGGAAAGTAAGAATGCTTAACACAAGCTTATTCCATAAGGAGAGGAATAAAGCTTAGCTCGAATGTAATGCCAAAAGGAAAGTAAGAATGTTTAGCTCGAAGCTAATGCAAAAGGAAAGTAACAATGCTTAGCTCGAAGCTAATGCCAAAACGAAAGTAACAATGCTTAGCTCAAAGCTAATGCCAAAAGGAAAGCAAGAATGTTTGGCACAAGCTAATGCCATATGGAGAGGAATAATACTTAGTGCGAAGCTAATTCAAAAAGGAAAGTAAGAATATTTAGCAAAAGCTAATTCCATAAGGAGAGGAAGAATGCTTAGCTCGAAGAAAATTCCAAAAGAAAAGTAAGAATGCTTAGTATAGCAACATAATTTATTTTTTTAATAATTGTTATTGTCAAGAATTTAAAGAATCATTTTTTCGAAATGTTATCTCGTGCATTGCATGGGGAGACGTACTAGTAGTTTATAAATTAAATAATATATAAACTAAACATCGTCATCGTCGTCGTCATCATTGCCATCGGGTGAGAAAAATGGGTGGGAGAGACCCCGTCAGGTGGATATGTTCATATACTAGTTATTTGAGAAATTTGCCGTCTATTCATATTTTGCCATCCATTCATATTTCGATTTCACTTATGATCTAATTGAATAGGTTCAAATTTGAATCGCTCTCCATTGTATATCATAGATACGAGCAATTTTATAAACAATATATTTTATTCATGACATTTACATTGAATAAAAACAAAACATTAGATAATTAGAAGGGGTCTTTACAAATAAGCCCATCAATGGGTACTTATTCATAAAGAGATCCAGACAATAAAATTCTTTACAAAAAAGTACACACATGGTCCAGATTTTAGTAAAAGAATAAAATAGCCCCTTATACTTTAATATGCTCGAATTTTATCCTTAATTTAATTTGACCTCAATTTGACCACAAATTTCACAAATTATTCAATTTTGACCCAAAACACATTTTTATGGACAATTTCGTCCGTCACTGCCGTTGACCGCCGGTCTCCGTCGTTGACTTTTTTTTTCCTTCTAATTTTTCCGCCACCGGTTTCCGGCGTTGACTTTTTCGTATTTTTTTCTTTCTTTCTGTAACATCCTTTTTTTTTTTGTTTAAACATCAATATTGCTATGACTGACAGTAATATTAACTAAATTACTATTAAACACAGTAAAATTAACTATACAATGGTTTAACACAATAATATTGTTATATTAATCTCTAGCACAGTAATATTATTACAACAAAACTCATTATTATTATTATTATTATTATTGAGTAATAGAGTAATATTACTATGTTGACCGTTCAGTAAATGTAAACATAATAAAAAGTCAAAAGAATTCATATTAATAAAATTTGGTGAGAACCATAAACAAATATCTTGAAGACAGTACATGGATAATTTTACAGAATTAAAAACTGTCAAGGGATTTAGTTCTTAACCAGTCATGGAGGCAAGCCCTAAAAACGCCGAAAACATGGCAACAAAGTGGGCGAATCCAGACTTCGGTGTTAAACCTAATCCCTGTCTGTTTTTAATCCAAACCATACCAGACATCATAATTTTTGTTCATGGTATTTTTTTTATTTTTTATTTTTTATTATGCCATGCTATCAGATCTTAGTATCATGATATTATCCAACAAAAACTTAGCCGGCCATGTAGGCGGCGATACAGAAAATAAAATTTAAAATACAAAACAAGAATTGAAAAGAAGAGTAAAAACTTACTTAAGAGCCCACACGAATGATACTGAAAAACTTTAAACTTCCCCGGAAATTTACAAAGAAAATTTATTTAGAGAATACTGAATATTTAAACTTATGCCTGCTCTAAACAAGAAAAGAACTCCCTTATATAGAGGAGGGAGATATCAAAAAAAGTAAAAACAACAAACAAAAGAAGACAAAATTATACATTGCTTTATAAAAGCATTTGCTTTATTAAAGTGTCGTTTTTTGAAAAAGAAGATTCCCTAAACCATTATGAAAGGTGGTAGGGACCCTAACTCAATTATTTCTCCATTCTCTCTTTCCCTTTGGCTGTAGTGGAACTTTGAATTTGTTCCGTAATGGATTGTTTGACATTATTGATGATATCATCAATTGAAATATCTGCTTCGTTTCCATATGGATCTTGTGATTCACCAGGATTGCAATATTCTTCATCATCATGTGAAGAGGTGGCCATGGAAATGTCAGAATGATATTCAATTCCAAAATTTCTTACCATGTCTTTTTTGACTTCTTCCATGTAAGAAGCAATTAATTCTTTGTCAGTCATCTGTCCTTTGTGAAAATTTAATTTCCTTGGGAGATGTTGAAACGGGCTGGGGGCTTCCCTTTGTTGCTTCAACTGGATTTGTTCTTTATATTGTTGGATATGATCCTGGATCTTATCAATAGTTTCTTGTCCTTCAATGACACCATGCTCATTTTTCCTGAGCATTGTTTTCCAAAATTTGGTGTAAGTTGCCCTTTTTAAACAGGGTATATTTTGTGGGGTATAACCCAGCTCTGGTTCCCATTTCCAGATCCATGGAATACCAAACTCAATAAAGAAGTGTAAAAAGGGCATTCCCTCAATCCACTTATTAGTGTGTTCAACTTCAATAAGAGTTGGTGAAATTTTCACCCATTCTGCATAGAGACCCTTATAAGGTTCTGGTAAAAGTTTTATAATCGGGCCAAAAGATAGCCACCATTGGTATAACCAATTTGGAATGTCCTTCTTATAACCATTAGGAAAAATTTTGAAGAACCAAGTATGTTTTCTTACTGGGTTCTCATATAAAAAAGCTTTATTAAATGCTTCAACATAATCCCAATAATTGTACTTAACCTGGATTTTTTGGTCAGGTCTGAAATATTCTTTTTCTCCTAGGGTACTTAACCCCCATTCTTCTACAAATATTATCTGCTTAATGATTACTTTGTTGAAGCTATAAGCTTGTGTATTTTTCCCTGGATAAAAGTGTGAAAATTCACAGGAGCTAGTAGCTTTTAGAATATTTTCATAATGAGTTCACTGTTTGTATGAACAAGCAGTAAATGATGTCGTATTAAGATATCGATTCATAAGGTGCCATATTTCACCTTTCCATCGAAGATCTTTATCTTCTAAGAGTAATATTACCTCTTTGCATGTATTCTGCTCATAGGGCGAATCATCAGATTCTACCTCATCCTCCAGGACAATATTAGCATAAGAAGGGCTGTTTTGACTGGTATTACCATGCTTTGCTTTGAATTCCATAAATTCTTTAAATAAAAGTTCATCTCCTCCTTTTAAAGTATTACTTGAAGATGATGACGTAATATTGGCAATATTCTCGGCTATGAGCCTTTGATTCCCATGTTGGGCAATTGTTCTTCCTCCTCTTCCTCTATAAGAGGAATTTCCCCGTCCGCGGTGGCTCGTCCTGGGAACACCTCTTTCTTGCTCAGCATGTTTATTAACATAGAAAGTTGTGCAAGACCATGGAGATTTGGAGGGTCTTATTAACCCTTTATTTTGCAAAGTTTCAATCTTTTTTTTGCATAGCTCAAGATAATCCTTATTCATTTGACAAGGTCTGGCTTTAGTCGGTATTTTTTCAAATTATCCTCATAAGGAAGAGAGACAATATGTTTTTTTCTACCCCAAAAGGCATTTGGATGATCATTACAAATTTGTAAAGAAAACTGATTATTAAGAAGTTTTATCTTATCCTGTAATTTAGGATTTTGAAGAATTTCATCAATATTTAAAACACTTATCTCTTGTTTAAGAAAATTAATTTGGTTTTCTTTATTCTTTATAAAAGAATCTTTTATTTGATTTAAAACTCTAGTAAATGGTTCAGTGATGAAATGAAATTTAATTTCTTAGCTATCAAAGGTTCCTATGAAACCTTGTTCATCAATTCTTTTAATTGGAAAGATTTTCTTTAAAAAAGGGGTTCCGAGTATAACTTTGTTAGTGATAATTTTGACTAGTAAAAAACTAGTGGGGATGCAAACTTTATTCTTGCAAATAAACGCTTTTGGAATCTTAAAATTAATTTCCATTTTCTGACCATTTGCATAACTTAAAGAATGAGTTGTTTTATGGAAGTATTTTGTAGGAATGATTCATTCCTGTATGCAATTTAAATCTGCACCACTATCAACAAGTGCTATAAAATCTTTTTTATAATTATGATCAATAAGAAGAGAGATTATTATAAACCATTTCTGTGAAGTTATCATCTCTAAAGTTCCTAAGAAACTATCATCCTCAGGAAGAGTATTTTGGTAATCAAAATTAATAAGGTGTTGTTTTCCTTTATTAAAACTTTCCAATTTAAAAACTCTTTCTTGAAGGTTTTCATTAAAACTTTTCAAACTTTTGATCTCATTTTTGAGATTAGAAATCTCAATTATTAAATCATTAGCATTAGTTGGGGTTTTATCAATTTGCTTTTGTTTTAGCATTCTTTTTACTTCAGCCATAGTATATAGATCTGAAGATTTTTGAATAAAATCACCAGGTTTGCTTGGATGATCTTTTTCTCCTAAAAGATCAAGGATTTTTTTATCGAATTTCAGGATCTTTAACAGATCTTAAAATCTCTATGAGATTATCATTATTAAGAACATTAATTTCTTGAAATTGTGAAATAATTTGATAAAGGTTATTACCTTCTTCTGGGTCGGAGCTATCCTCCTTTTCACATGTTAAACCATTTTCACAAGGCTCACAGTCTTCACTATCAGAAGAGCTATTCTCATTTTCCAGGGCTTCAAGCCCTTCTATAGGCACTTCTTCTTCTTCTTCAGAATCAGAATGAAGAAGGAACTTACTAAGAGTCTCTCTAAGATTATTATCAATTTCTAAATTATTGAGTTTTTTCTTAACCCAACATTTATTAGCATAATGCCCAATTTTTCCACATTTTCTACAAACAACAGGGGGCGCATTGGCTCTCCTTTGTTCCTTTCTAAATTCTCTTTTTTCTCTTTTTTTTTTCTTATGTTTCCTTTTAAAAAACTCATGAGATTTATCGCTTTTCTTGTGTTTCTTAGCCTTTCTATTATCCTGGCTAGTAGATGGATTTTCTATTCCAAACTGGCCACAAAATTGACGTAGCTGTTTCTTCTCATTAAGATTCTGCTTCTTAATTTGCTGGCTTAATTTTATTTCATTACACAAAGCCAAGCCTTCCTGAATGCAAGTTCCTATTAACTTACCATAATTATAATTACCATAATTTATATTAACATCTCATTTTCTAAGGTTTTTTCTAACCCTTTCAGCAAATAAGGGAGGTAATCCATCAATAAATTTGGATTTCCAGTGAGGACTATTAGACTCCGGAAGTTCCATAACCCTACTAAGAAAAATGTCTTTGTACCACCTAAAAGATGTAAGGGTACGACATCGTAATTCTGGAGTAAAGTCCTAAGATTATCACTATTATCAGACCATCTTCCAGTAAAATGTTCAATAATATTAATGATTAAAGTATAGACGAAATTTTCAACCTGTCTACCATTTTCATCTTTAACCATATTTAAAATATCACTTTTATTACTCAAGGTAAGATAATTATCCCACCAACCTTTAAGTTGTCCGGTGAAACCCCCTATAATCATATTAGCTATAGCTTTGTCGGAATTACCATTATTCTTGCATATAGTGCTATACATGAGCATCCTATGGACAACATTATAAATCTGTCTTTCAGTAAAACCATCAATATTCCATTCATAAATATTTTTACCACTATAGGAATTATTAACAATATACTCTTGTTCTTCAAAAAGAACATCCTGGGGTGTAGGTCTAGCATAATAATACATCATTTGAGTAGGCTTATCAGCATATTTTGAGAGTTTATTAATCTCTTCTCGGACAGTATTTTGATAATTATCATTATCACTCATATCGCTTTCAAACTCATTATTAAGGGTTTTAATAGAAAGATTCTTGAATTTTTCATCAAGCATTTTTTCAAGTTTAGACATCGATTTTAATTTAAAATCCTTAACATCTGGAGGAGGTTGGATACTAGGAGTAGCAATGCTTTCTTGATTAAAAGTCTTATCAATATGAAATGAACTTTTGAGTACATTTATGCTACAAATAATTTTTTCTACTCTATCATGTAAAGACACAATTTGTTCTCCAATAACAATTAAATAAATATTACTAAATTTTTTTTGCTTTATTAAAACATTAATATGGGCTGTAGTAATGGGTAAGACTTCACTATCAAGAAGTTTTTGGAAAGCAGTATAATACCTAGTTTCTGTATCTTTTTCAATTTGAAAAGATTGAGAAGGAGGGAAAATTGTTTTTAAAACCTTTCCATTTTGAGAATACATATATTCCCTTTCAATAACAAAAATATAATTTTCAGCATAATTTGTTATAAACCATGGGACAAAAGATATTTTAATATTTTTTCTTGAAAGATCATTATAAAATTCTTCTTGAAATATTTTTCTATCTTCTTTTGTAAAATTTTCAAAAAACCATTTATTCAATGGTTCCCATCTGGGAAGATTGAATTCTTGCTGAATAAGTTTTCTTGCCGGTGATCCCGGGCTAAAATCAATTTTTGATTTAAAATCCATTAAACATAAAAATTCATTTCGGATGCAGTCATGTCTGCTTCAACTCTATAAACACCCCTAACAATATTGTCAGGATGAATTCTTAATTCTTCAACTGTATCAGGAAGAGTATCATCAGAAGATTTTTCTGTTTCTCTGATTTGAGAAGTGGAACACCTAGAAGGGGACTTAACCTCATAATCGAGAGGAGAAATATGATAATAAGAAGAACTGGATCTAGAAAGATGTGATCTAGACTTTTGTCCTAGAGAATATCTTGATTTATCAAAATTGATGACAACATTTCCCTCAGGAGTTTGCACTATATTAGTAGCTTTATCCTGAGTATTAGGAAGAGCAGGAACAACTTTTTCTATGATCCAATTTTCTGGGAATGTTATTTCATTCCATTTGATAGATCTTCTAGTAGTGATTTCAGATGTACTAAAATTCGTTTCTATAAGAATGGTTTCATTTAATGGTTTATCAACCATTTGACAGTGGGGATTCAAAGTATGAAGAGGTTTGTAATAGATTCTATTACAAACACATATAACTTCAGATCCTGGAGCATAATTATAACCATGAGTTTTAATATTTAATGTTAAAGTATCCAAGATATTAATATCATTTAAAGATAACTGTAAATTAAGATAAACATTAAAATAAATTGGGCCATGGGCCAAACTGGACTATATAATACCCATTAACGATTGTTTCCAATCTAAATTTCTACCATCTCTTAGAGCGGCTATAAAGCTTTCTGGTAACCCTTCTAAGGTTAGAGGTTTAAAAGCAATCTGAACTAATCCAATATGGATGAATTTATATAATTTTTTATATTTATTCAGATCTCTATTACTGGGTAATCTAATTATCACCTCATCCTTATTAAGGGAGATTGTTTCTTCAGTGGTCTTAACCACCTGTTTTAAACCGATTATCTCAAAGGTACCAAATTTATAAATAATTTTTGGATCTATTTTTGGAATAGTCCACTTATTAATCAAATCAAGATTTTGAGGAATATCATACTCCTCTTCACTACTGTTTTCAATAGTATCATAATTTCTTATGATATTCATTAAAAGAAAAATGTGTTGAACAATATCATTCTACCAAGATCTTAATACCATGGCTCTGATACCATAATTAACAGGACATTTATTTAATTTGGTGAGAACCATAAACAAATATCTTTAAGACTGTACATGGATGATTTTACAGAATTAAAAACTGTCAAGGGATTTAGTTCTTAACCAGTCATGGAGGCAAGCCCTAAAAACGCCGAAAACATGGCAACAAACTGGGCGAATCCAGACTTCGGTGTTAAACCTAATCCCTGCCTGTTTTTAATCCAAACCATACCAGACATCATAATTTTTGTTCATGGTATTTTTTTTTTTAAATTTATTATGCCATGCTATCAGATCATAGATTTTACAGAATTAAAAACTGTCAAGGGATTTAGTTCTTAACCAGTCATGGAGGCAAGCCCTAAAAACGCCGAAAACATGGCAACAAAGTAGGCGAATCCAGACTTCGGTGTTATTATTATTATTATTATTATTATTATTATTATTATTATTGTTATTGTTATTGTTATTGTTATTGTTATTGTTATTGTTATTGTTATTGTTATTGTTATTGTTATTGTTGTTATTGTTATTATTGTTATTGTTATTATTGTTATTGTTATTGTTATTATTATTGTTATTATTATTATTATTATTATTATTGTTATTATTATTATTATTATTATTATTATTATTATTATTATTATTATTATTATTATTATTATTATTATTATTATTATTATTATTATTATTATTATTATTATTATTATTATTAATTTGTTCATATATATGCTAATTTGGTCTAAATTTTCTGTAGAGGCCAATAAAAAAATATATGGCCTTTTGCTAAATCTCAAAAATCGACTGTTCGTGCCACAACATCGAAGTCCAATATTTTGCGAATGCTGCATTATGGTGTTAAATTGACGTTGATCCAAAACATGTTTCTCCTATTGACGTGAAAACAGAACCCCAAACAAGCAACACAATTAGGGATTTGACTATGCGAGTTTCTTCGCTTGAAAATGATGTTAGGGAACCGAAGACGGCAATATTCAGATAAGAACACATAACCTTCATATACATAATAAATCCAACAATCATAAGTTGGATCACACTGAAAGTTACATTTTCCTATTCATGTTCTCGGTTTTTATCTCGTATTATATTATACTAATATTTTAGACAGTAAACAAATGGATCGTGAGCTTCCACAACCCGAAGGGAGTACACCTACGATCACGTAGGTCTACATACTAATACACATAGCACATAAATATTACTAATAAATCATGGACCAAGTACTTCTTCGACCACATATGTAGAAATAAACGACCTGTTGATCCTTAAGGTTATTATGCATGCCTCATGAAATATCATTTTTCCTTTTGTTTGTTCCCCTTGGTAATATATGTGTTTATATTAGGTTGGTCCTCAATAAATATGTATTGCTGACCTGTGTGATGATGATGATGAATCCGTGTTTGAAGGATCTAATGCCAGCGAAGATGAAATGGATAGTGTCTGTAATGTTGAGGAGGTAAAATGGCTAATAGAGTAGTATATTTGATTACTTCAATTAATTCAGTCTTTTTTCCCCTGTATCATATCACTATTGCTTTGAGTTTCTGTGAGATGCTTTACGGTGAATTTGTTGATTTGGTACAACAAAAAATAAGTTGTTTATATATCTCTCACAACCAAAATGTGCATTGAACCATGAACAGGCCCGTTGACCGGTGAACCGGCGCCGGAACCGTGAACCGGCCCGTGTCCCTTGGGACGGGCTCGGTTCTTGAATTTTGTTACCTGTGAACCGCCGGGCCGAACCGGCGGTTCACAATGGCTAGTGAACCGGTCCGGGAACCAGCAGTTATTTCATTATTATTATGATTATGATTATTATTATTATGATTATTATTATGATTATGATTATGATGATGATGATGATGATGATTATTATTATTATTATTATTATTATTATTATTATTATTATTATTATTATTATTATTATTATTATTATTATTCTCTTTTTAGTTTTTGCATTCTCGAATTTCTCTTCAATTCTTACTTCTTAGTTAAAAAAAAGACCAAAAAAATAGTTTTGCATTTTCGAATTTCTCATCAATTCTTAGTGAAAAAAAAACAAAAAAACAATTGTTTTGCATTTTCGAATTTCTCTTTAATTGTTAGTAAAAAAAAATCAAAAAAAAAAAAAAATTGTTATGCATTTTCGTATTTCTCTTCAATTGTTCGTTAAAAAATGTCTTCAGGTTCACGACGTAGGCAACTTTATTTTAAATTTGAAATTTTCAAAATTTTGAATTTAAAATAAAGTTCAAGTCCTTTCATTTATTTCCTTTTGTTTTTCCTATTTAAAAGTAATTCTTTTAATTTATTTATCCATCAAGTATTTCCAAAAATATTAAAAAAATAAAAAATTCCAGGCCGACCCGAAACCGACCCTGATAGGCCCGGAACCGAAGTGGACCGGCGGGCCGGGCCCAGCCCGCCGAACCGTGTATTGTACGGGCCGGTTCCGGATCCTGAAAAAGTGAACGGCTAACCGGAGTGAACCGGCCATGACCATGTCTACACATATGTTTGCAAATTACATGAAGCCATGGATTAAAGTTTCCTTAAGGCAACGTAGGTCCAATATACATATTGATGATGCTATAAATAGATCACATTAAATAGTTGAGATAGAGGGAGCTGGGAGAGCAAAGTGGATCACTGCTCACGTGTTAGATAGCCCTGAGATACCTACGAACAGAGAACACGTGAACTAGGTCGGGGTTGATCCGGTGGAAACCCCTCCGACGCTCAAGTCAGACGTGCGGATTGTGGAAATAGTTGAGAGAGTATGACTTGTAGTCTTGTTCCAATAATAGAGTGTCCCTTTAATAAATGAATTAAATCATTATTTATACCTTAGATGGGATTGTTGGGCCCACACCTTTTTTGAAGGTGATTGGCTTCAGTGGTAGTAGTCTTCAATATTGGGCTCGTGGTCCATTAGGTAAATAAATTATAGGCCCATTGGGTTGGCCCAATTAGGCATATCATTAAGCCCCCCACTCTCGAGTCGATGTGGGGCCATGTCGGAATGAGTTCCAGATTGTGTCGAGAGTAGATCGGTGTTGTAGTGTTCCGTTAATCGTTGGCGTGGCGTGGAGAAATAAGAATTTGTATTTTTCCATTTGAGAGCGCGCGGGATTTGGTGAGACGCGTTGGAGAGCACACGCGATTCGGTGGAGCGCGTTAAAATTTGCCGCGATTTGGTGAAGCGCGTAAAAATCCGTACGCAATTTAGTGGAGCGCGTTGAAATTCGCGCGTGAATTGATGTGGAGGGGTAGCTGACGAGCCGGTTGGTGAAGCGCGCGACTCCCTGATGAGAGAGGAGCCGCGCGAGTTTGGAGCCGCGCGAATGTTGTGTGTGGAGGAGCCGTGCACGGAGACCGAGATGAGCAGAGAGAAAATGGGCAAGGGCTGCAGCATATTAGCACGCGCACACATGGGGAGGTGTGCGCGCGTTAAACGCGCGGAGAGAGAAGCACGCGGGCATGCCTTGCACGCGCGGGAGGTGTGGGACGGTGTAACGCGTGAGCGCACGCGCACGGTCTGTGCAGAGGTGCCGCGCGATTGTTTTTTTTTTTTTTTTTTTTTTAATGCGCGAATAGAGGCATGTTGGGAATCAGACACGTGTACGCAGCGGAAAACAAAAATTTTATGCGAATTCAACGAATTTAAAACACATAATCACATGCTCGATAATTGTAAACAATTAATTGCGTACCTTTGCGCTTCCAGCGAAATTAAAAACAACATACATGCGAATTATTTAATCGACATTAAATCAACTAGCATGCTCGCATTAAATCAATTAATCATGCTCACAGTAAATAACGAATTTCATGTAATCACATTATTTACATAAATTCATACAACATACTTACTATACGAACAAGCATATTTAATCTAAATTAAATCGAATCGAATAACTACGGATTCGAAACTTTACCTCTTGAAGCGTGAGGTAGGCGCACGAAACGAAGCAAGATTTCCACGGAAACCAATCCGTGCAATCCGGGGCAGCGACGGCGAAGCGGCGGTGGCGGCGCGTGTGGTTCACGCGCTGTCTTCGGGCGGCGCGTGGAGGCGCGTGCGTTGTTGGCTCGGTGGCTGCTCCTCGATTCTTCGATCTTCCTCCTCTCGGATTGCACCTCGTATACTTTGATCTACTAACACGTGGCACTAGGCACGAAATAGTTAGAATAAAACGGAAGAAACGAAAAGAAAAAAGAACTACCAATAGGATCGGCCAAAAGGTGGCCGATTCCGGCGAGATGGTGGCGACGGCGGTGGTGGTGGCCGCAGATGGAGATTGGCCGAGAGAAAGATGAGCGGCTAGGGTTTCGTTAGGGTTGTGTGTGTTTTGCAAGACCTATACATCAATTAATTATAGTGTCTTGCATAAAAGCCCTAACGGGCTTAAGTTGGACTGTGCCCAACAGCTTAAGCTCGTTAGTTCTTTATTCGCTCGTTTCTCTCAATTCAATGATCGGAAAATTGTAACGATTACAATTTCCGAATCATTATAATGTCATCGTGATTACGAGTGCCAATTCTCGATTTCCAACTTTCCAAAAGTGGAAACCCTAATTCAGTGCACTTTCTAAATTTGGAAACTTCCCGATTTAGAAAGTTCTCTAAGATGTTCGTCTATTCTTTTCCTTTTCTTATTCTCATTCATAATTCCAAATTACAAAGTTTGACCGTTTATTCAAAGATCTCATGTGCACGAGCAGTGTGACCCTCGATGGTTCAGGTGTAAGCTAGTCGTGGTCCCACAACCCTTTGTGGACAAAACTCGTCCCTTAGAGTTACGATTAAGATGAAGCTCGTTTCACCTTAATCACCCAACGAATCAATATTGGCGTCTAGCAACTACGCGTCATGATTCCCTATATACAAATGAAGTGCCTGCAAGAACCTTTTGATATAGTTAGCGTATAGTACGATACCTTCGATTCATATGTCCCGATTGAACTAGATGCATTGGTTCATCGAGACCTCCTTAGTTGTTCAATGATTGTGCGATCGTTCTAAGTATTGTAATCGGTACGTGCATGACTTAGAGAATCGAATTCTCTAATCATCAATTAGTCAGCTCTGGCCAAAGACTTAGAGATTACAAACTATGAGAACACACAGGACATCCAAGACTATTCTAGCGATCGGATCCTCGACTACAATGCACAGACTTCCCACTAGATTTCGGACTGCACGAACACTGGCCCTTGGGGTGGTCCTCGGTGGAACTCAGGGACATGTCACAATACAGCTGGTCCTCTAGTGAAGTCACGGTGATGTCTAGGTCATAAGGACTAATGGTGTACAACTATACCATAGATATCTCTACTCGATTGTTGAGAACCACTTAGAGATTTCTTGGGTGAGGGAGTTCAGTGAACTCGTCAGCTTATGAGCACCCACTTATGCATGCCGATATCATAATACCGTTTACTGATGAGATGCAGTACACATACACTAGTGCTAGTTTCTTAATGGGAAAGGCCGATATCCTCATTGGTGGCGTAACCCTTCGACTAGGAACACGTTTAACAGTTATAATACTAAAGTAAATATCTCACGATCCTAACGATCTATTACTAGTACTTGTAATAACTGTAAGGACTATATATATGCTTGTGACAAAGGGGCAAAGATATAGAATGCCAATGTGTTTTCATCATTAATACGAAAAATGTTTATTTATTACAATAATAAATGGAAAGACCACAGCCACAAGTTGGCTTGTTCGTCACCTACTCTAACAAGGCGCGCGGTTTGCCCCCCCCCCCCCCTTTATTTCTTTCTTTACGCGCGAATCGAGGAGCGCGTTTTGCCTTTTTTTTTTTGGCACATGGCCCGAGGGGCGCAAAATTGTAGGGTCTTCATTTTGTCTTCAGACATGGAGTAGATGGGTTTACCCACTACTATTTCATTTGACGTTTATATTGTATGACATTGTCATTGGATTGACGCATTGCTTGTACATGTTTACATTTAGCATTGTGCGTGCTGTACTTGATGAGGGGATCAGTCTCTCAAGATTTTTTGATGGGGATCGTACCCCTTATTAGACCTCATGGGTCGTAAGTATGTTAGGATCGTGACCACGTTTTAAATGTTGGGCCTAATGAAGACAGATAGAGAAGTTTATGAAATCAAGTTGGCCAGGCTATATAGATTATCATAACATCTCTAAGTGTTTCCAGGGTTAATGTTGACTTGAGCTAAAAATTATGTAGTGGCAGAGCAATAACACCAAGTGTAAGGAAAATAACTTGCTTTATTCATTGCTTGAAAATGTGAAGGTTACAAGACTACTTGAGGCGAATGTAACTAAACAAGTAGGGAGCGAATCGCTCGAAATAACAAAACTTGTACTAAGTAGATGATGTAGGTGTTTCGTCCAATCGATGTAGAGAGGTGAGGGGATGCATCATCCTTAAGGTAGGATAGTCCACCAGTTTAGGATGATGTGATCACTAACAATGTTATGGGCTCGAAAGACTCCAAGTGTCATTGACATGATTGGAAGTCCAGGGATGTAGAAGGAGATTGTCAATGAGATGTCGACGATTGTCATCGACCATCTCGTTGCCGGGTGTTGAAGTGATCTTCATCTCTTTTCCACTTGGGAGAAGGCATGGCCGAAGTCTCTTCGATACGCACTTGTTTTTCAGCGCGACTTAGTAGCTTTTCCAGAGTGGTTGGAGGTCTTCTTGCAATAGATTCCTTGAATCTACCTTCCTTCAAGTTTTGTTGAATGATTCCAGAGAGCATGCTTCCTCCCACGTTAGGAACTTCGTGAGCTGCCTCTACAAATCGTTGAATGTAGTTGCGGAGGGTTTCGCCCTCTCTCTGGGTAATAGTGAAGAGGTACGCGGGAGTCTTAGCGTACTCTTTGTTGATAGCGAAATGGTGGGTGAAGCGATCCGTTAGTTGGGAGAGAGATTCAATTAACCCAGTGGGCAAGGAGTTGAATCAGCTCAATGCTCGTTCGGAGAGCGTTGTGCAAAATATCTTGCTCATCGCCGCATTAGTTGGGCCATATAGATCTGCCATGACGTAGAACTTTTCAAGGTGCTCATGTGGGTCACTAGTTCCATCGAATTGCGGTAGACTCGAGACCTTTAACCGTTGGGGTAGTATCTCGTTGATTATTGCGACAGTGAAGAGACTGCGCCTTATTGGAGGTATTGCCCTTCCATTAATATGATTATCTATGCGGGGAAGGTGATTTGAGCGAGATACCCGACTGTTAATTTCATCATCTCCAGCATTGTGTGGAGGTACTCATTGGCGAGAGGCGTTGCCTCTTGAAGGTGAACGTGGGTCTTGTCGCCCAGTTCGTTCATTATGGCGATGAGTAGATTGTTGCATCCGAGACCTAGGGTCTGAGGTGGATGTGTTATCCGGTGGCGGTGAAGGTCGTTGTGCCACGGGTGGAGATGCAAGGGGAGCGTTGACTCCCGTTGTGGCGATGTATTGTGCCACTGCTTCAGTGGCAGCACGAGCTCAAGCTTCCTGTTGGAGGGCCTCTTCGGTTATCTGAACCGTTCGAGGAACTGTGAGTGGTGGATTATGCGGGGGATTTATCTGGACCTCATGAGGTGGATCCTTATTACGAGGAGGAAGTGGCAAGCCAGAACCTCCGCGAGGTGGGAGGTTGTTAGCATTGGCACGTTCTCTCCGAATAGATGACTCAGGGGCATCATGCGCGCTACGTGATCTTGTATGCCTTCCCACAGACGGCGCCATTATGATGATGATATAAATAGATCACCTTAAATAGTTGAGATAGAGGGAGCTGGGAGAGCAAAGTGGATCACTGCTCACGTGCTAGATGGCCCTGAGATACCTGCGAACAGAGAACACGTGAACTAGGCCGGGGTTGATCCGGTGGAAACCCCTACGACGCTCAAGTCAGACGCGCGAATTGTAGAAATAGTTGAGAGAATATGACTTGTAGTCTTGTTCCAATAATAGGATGTCCCTTTAATAAATAAATAAAATCGTTATTTATACCTTAGTTCGGATGGTTGGGCCCACACCTTATTTGAAGGTGATTGGGCTTCGGTGGTAGTAGTCTTCAATATTGAGCTCGTGGCCCAGTAGATAAATAAATTATAGACCCATTAGGTTGGCGCAATTAAATATATCACATATACACATAGCACATATAAATTGAATCAACACTTTTAGCTCTTTAAATTTTGGCCGTAGCACATACATAACCAAATTCATTAATAGACAACCAATTCAAGCATTTAAGCATCAAATTTCGTAAATCAATAACCAAATCAATCATTTAAGGATCCAATTTCACAAATCAAGCATCTAATTCCATTAAGCATTTACATTACTTTGTAAAATATTTAAGCAAATGTAAGCATCCACTTTCACAAATTAAATATTTTTTTAAACAAATTACTTTATAAAAGGTCTATCCTCCCTAGGGGTGGATATCAGACGGATCGGATCGGATTTGGGTGTTTTGGAAAAATTCCGATTTTTTTCGGAAGTCCAAAAGGCTTTCCGATTCCGATTCCGTTTTTTTCGGAATTTTTCCATAAAAAAAGAGAAAAATATGTAGAAATACATATAGTAATATATATATATATAGTAATAAATAATAATAATAATAATTGGAAATAATCGGAATAATTTCGGATCGGAAATTCCGAAATTCTGTTATGTATTTCCGATTCCGATCCGATTTTTTTCAGAAATTTCGGAAATCGGAATTTCGCAAATCGGAATTGAAAAAATCGTTCCAAAATAGGAATTTTTCGGATCGGATTCGGCGGAAATTGGAATTTTCGTTCCAATTTCCACCCCCTACTCCTTCCCTATACAACCCCGTCTCAATCCTATTAATTCCTTTGGTGAATAGACCCCATGGTTACATAGATGAATGCCGCCGTTCAATGATCTTGAGATCAAACAACATACAAAACAGGTTCAAAATACACTAATCATGAAGTTTTCGTCCGGTCGTCCTAGTATCCACGATATTCGTGCATTTATTATTGACTCTTCAGGGAAGGTGGTTGTTTCTCCTACGGGAAGTTCTATCAATACATTTCAACAAAAAGATGCTCACAATTTTGGAAAATCTCCAAAAAATGATAAAAACACGGGATTTTGAAAGCTATACAGCTGCTGAAATAAGGTGGTCTCGTTAGCGAGAAGACTACGCCACAAAATACAACAGTGTTCATACAGACAACAGATTTACCGTATTGACTACGGAGGATTTAGATCACGTGTGGAGATTTTGGGTCGGATCAAAACCAGGGCCGGTCAGTGTGGATTTTACACTCATGTTTACTTTATGTGGATCTTTTGTTTAGATTTAATTATATTCGTGCTTTAACTGATTGATTTTGTACTTTACAGGTGAAAAACGAGAATTAAGTGTCCATGAAGAAAAAATAATAAAAAAAGAATGGGAAAAATTGCATATAAGGAAATAAATCAAATTGAAAGAAGGAATTTCGCCACAACTTTGGCAGTGTCCACCATTTCGAGCATATCTCTCTCATACGAACTCCAAAATCACCCCATTCAAGCTGCATTGCAAAGCTAGTTTCAAGGGCTACAGTTTTTATTTCACGCGACATTCCATAATTCAGGCTCCAACATGGTCAAAATCGAAGAACAAATCCTAATAGGGGAAAATGGCGAAAATTGATTTCTATTAGTTTTTCACTACTTCCTTATCAAGAAAAGCTTATAAAAGCAACAAATCTCTACACCACAAGCACATAATTTTACACCACAAAACACGAAGAACGAAGACTCAAGCATAGTTTTTCTTATTTAATTTATTTATACTATTTTGTTTATGATAAGAATTACGAGTAGCTAAGTTTTTAATCTAGGATTTTATTAGAACCCTATGTGGTGATTTGAACCTATTTTTCTAATATTATGCAGTTTAAATTCCATGATTATTTCTTCTATCTGATCTTATTTAATGCATGAATCTAGTTAATATATGTTGCTATGTGTTATTGTTAGAATTGAATCGACATGTCGTTTTAATAATTAGAACAAGGATAGAAGAGCATTTGAGTAGTTTTCACTGGAATAGTGTGTTAATTGCATGTGTTACCATAGACATACATATAACACCTTAGCCGTTTACGAGACTCGTTAGTTAATGATTTATTCATAATTGGTTTGCATAGACATATAGTGAACTTTTTATGAATAATAGATTTATAATACACACGAAAACGGGTTATGAATAATTTAGTGTTTCGGGTTAATAATCAGGAACTTGCATGATAGAGGTTTAATTGGGTGATGAATTATTGCATAGGGGAAGATAAAATCCTAGGTCCGTTTTTATTGATATTTTTCTCGTGATTATTTTCTTTTATAATTAGTTGATTAAATTTGACAACCTTGCGTAGGCTGGATAAAAATCATAATTGTTAGAATTAGGTACTTAGAATTAGGTAATTTGAGTATTCCATGTGGGATCGACATCCGACTCTTACGAGTCCACTATTACTACTTGTTTGCGATACATGCACTTGCTTGTAGGTATTTAGCCCAACACTGGCTCAGTTGCAGAGATCAACAGAGCAAGCTGGCTTCGTTAAGGATCGTAGCATAGCTACCCATGCGGTATTGGCTCAAGAGTTGATCGGCAATCTTAATCTATCATGTCCGTGGGAACTATCGTCTTGAAACTGGATATGGCTAAGGCATACGATAGATTAGAGTCGAGATTTCTTCTTAAATCTATACAAGCTTTTGGGTTTTCCCAGCGTGCGTCTGACCTCATATATCGGAATATATGCAACATTTGGTACACTTTTCGAACCAATGGGGAAATTGTCAACAAACTTCGGTCATTTCGCGGGGTTCGACAAGGAGATCCACTTTCGCCGATGTTTATTTTGGCCCAACAAATATTATCGGCAAATATTAAGAGAAGAATTCATGAGAATCGTATTACCGATTATACAGTGGGACGAGGGGAGATGAGTATTTATCACTTGTTTTACGTGCTGGTTTTCGCTAACGGCTCGAGCAGGTCTATTCAATGTCTCGTACGAGAGATCCTCCGGCCAGATGGTGAGTAAATCTAAGAGTAGTATGTATTTGGGAAAAGATGCTATGCCAAATCAAGCTATGCTGGATATCATTTGTGGCATTAATCTCCATTTTCTCCCACTTATATATATGGGGGTTCCCATTTTTACTGGCTGGAATAAATCGGAATATTACGAACATTTGGTCTCTAAAGTTCGTAAACGTTTAGTGGGGTGGAAATCGAAAGTTTTATCTTTCGGCAGAAAGATCACATTGTTGAAGTCGGTCCTCACAAGTATACCTATATATACTATGGCTTGTGCAAAAATTCCCAACGGAATTCTTCGCCGCGTTGAGCAACTCATGGATTTCTTCTTATGGAGTTCTAAAGGTGAAGCTAGATTTCATTGGGTGAATTGGCCAACTGTCTGTCTTCTTAGGGATTCACAGTTTATATCAAGTGCATCAATGTTTATATGCTAAGTTAATGTGGCGTGTTCTTCAATGTGAGTCATTATGGCCGGGCACGATATTGCAAAGAGAAATATTTTCGAAACGGGAAATTGGTGTCTAAAGTCAATAGCTCGGCGATTTGTTACGGCATTGATCGCGCTGGATTGTCGGCCGCGGTGATATATGTTCTTGGGGAGAAAATTGGGCAGGGTAAAGTCTGACATGCCCATCCTTTTATGACCGATATATGAGGTGTGAGTACGGTATTCATCATCTCCATCAAACGGATCTTCATGCGGCTGTTAGAAAAATCTCGCTTAAAACTGTTGTGGATGATTGTTTAGTGTTCACGCTACGGATTCGGATAATTTCTCGTCGAAGGAATATTGGGAGCTCATTTGAGATAAGGGGGCTTTTCGTTTCTGGCCTATGCGCGTATGGCGCAATTGTATCCCGTTCAAAATATCAGCCTTCGTGTGGAAACTTTTGCATCATGCTATCCCGGTGGATCAGCGTATTCAATCCAAAGGAATTAACATTGCTTCGAGATATAGCTGTTATCCAACTCCTCGGGAAGAAACGCTTCAACATCTATTCCTCCAATCGGATTGTGCGGGGTACAGGTTTGGCAATACTTTGAGAATTTTTTCGGCATCCCCCACGTGGTTGATTCCTTTCTCTGAGTTATTAATCTTTGGCCCCCGCAAAAAAAATATTAATCTTTAGTTTGCCGCAGTTCGATCGAGCGTGTGTTTTCTGATTTTTAAGGAACACGAGCATGTCACTATTATTTGCAAGATTAAATATCAGTTACATACGGTGGCTACTGTTTTCGAGCCCAAGCAGCCATCTACTGCCAGGCAAACTCAGGTTTTAGAAGCTCTCGGACTTGCGATTAATCAAACAGCGCCGAGGAAAGGAACTTGGCTTCGGTGGGATCCTCCATTGTCGAACTATAAACTCAACGTAGATTGTTCGGCAAGAGATGGGATTTGTACATGAGGGGTGATTCAGAATGGTAATGGCAGATTTATCGCTGGTTTTTCGGCTAACTATGCGGTTGGCTCTAACAGTTGGAAATGAATAAGTTAGATTCATTAATCAAGTTTAAAGTATTGATGGTTCTAGAATTCATGAATGTGGAAGAATACATGAATGTGTCTTTTGGAGAGATTCATGTATAATGCTATGGAGGAAGAATATATTAATTATGTGTTCATGTATTTGTTTAGATACATGCTAGTAAAATCGTATAAATAGTCTATGTAGTTTTTCATTTGGAGCAAGTAAAAAAAAAAGAAGTATTCTAGAGAGAATCAAAAGAGAGTTCTTGAGTGAGTTTATATATTCGTGTTGATTGAGCGAGTAACATATTTTTATCTCCTCTCCACTACTCCTCCTCTCTATTTTAAGTTATTCCGCTGCGTGTTTTCGATCTATATTATTAAATCGATCCAACAAAGTGGCATCAGAGCCACGTCTTAATAGAAAAGATCGATGGCAACCACAAATGGAGCTTTCCCGTTTCAAAAGCTTGCAAAAGAGAACTATGATCGATGGAGCATACAAATGAAAACTTTCCTTGATGGACAAGACGTTTGGGAAGCCGTTGAAGAAGAATATGTTGAACTGGAAAATTTAGCTTCATTAAGTCAAGCCCAAAGGAAGACATCCAAAGAAGCCAAGGTGAAAGATCAAAGAGCGCTATCCATCATCCAACTCGGTGTAGACGATAGTAACTTTAAGAAGATTTCTCAAGCTACTACGGCGAAGCAAGCGTGGGATATTCTTAGCGATGCTTTCAAAGGCATTGATAAGGTGAAGAAGGTCCGACTCCAATCACTTCGTGGAGAGTTCGAGTCTTTGAAGATGAAAGACTCCGAATATGTTTCCGACTACGTCTCAAGGGTGGTTTCAATCGTTAACCAACTTGAAAGAAATGGTGAAACAATGGAAGAGAGAAGAGTCGTCGAAAAAATACTTCGATCCCTTGATCCTAAGTTCGACTACATTGTCGTAGCAATTGAAGAGTCAAACGACGTTGAGAGCCTTAAAGTGAACGAGATAGTGGGCAAGTTACAAGTCCATGAGGAGAAGATCAAGAGGCGAAACAAAGGGCCCGAAGTAGAACAAGCCCTTCAAGCAAAGACGAACCTTGCCGACCAACCAAAATACGATGGTGCTCGATTTCGTGGCAGAGGTAGAGGCCGTGGTCGTGGACGCGGTCGTGGTCGTGGCAGAGGTCGTGAAGGACAATTCTCGTACAACAATGATGATACGAAGCAAGAGAATCGACCAACAAGAGGTCGTGGACGAGGAGGATTCAATCGGCGTCAAGACAAGAAAGATGTCGAATGTTACAATTGTCACAAATACGGACACTATGCTTGGGAGTGTCGAAATGAGTTAAATGATGAAAAGAATCATTATGTTGAAGCAACGGAAAAGGAAGTTGCAGAGATATCCCTCTTGGCGTATGAGGTATTGACAGACGCAAAAGATAACTTGTGTTATCTTGATTCTAGTACAAGCAACCACATTTACGAAAGTAACAAAGTTGAGGACTCACTAGTAGCTGAATTAATGGAGCAGTTAAAACAGAAGTCCCTTGAACTTGAGGCCAAAGATACAAATAATCGGAAGATTAAGGAGAAACTCAAGCGAAAGACCTCAGAATGTGCGGAGTTGCAAGAAACCAATGTCAAATTGCAAAAAGTGATCTCTCGTACTGTCGAACAGAGAACCTTCATTCCACCAACTAGAAATGTGAATGAGTCAAATAATATGTTGCTCCTACAAGCTCAAGCAAGAGAGATTGAAGAACTAAGGAAACAATTAGTTGAAGCAACCGAGTCAAAGAAGGAGCTAGAGCTACGCAATAAGAAACTTGAAATCGAAAGTTCGTACGCTAATAAATTAGCATCAACTGCCGTAGTTGAATTCAAGATTTTGTCTCAACAAGTTGAGGAGCTAGTGAATCACAACAAGAAGTTAATGAAGCACAATGAAAAGCTAATGAATCACAATGAGATATTAGCTATCGAGATGCAAGTTGCTTTGGCAGAAAAAGATCAAGTAGAAGCTGAATATGTGGCAGCGACATCGAGTGTATGTCATGCAATATGGCTAAGGAACTTACTAAAGGAGCTCAATTTTGCTCAAGAAGATTCGACACAAGTTTTTGTCGATAACAAATCAGCAATTGCACTAGCGAAAAATCCAGTGTTTCATGATCGAAACAAACACATTGATACTCGATATCATTTCATCCGAGAGTGCATTGCAAAGAAAGAAGTTCGTGAAGTCCGAAGATCAAATTGCCGATATCTTCACGAAACCCCTCAAGAGAGAATCGTTCGAGAAGTTGAGGAGTCAACTTGGAATGCGTGAATCAAGCTTAGGGGGGCATGTTGGAAATGAATAAGCTAGATTCATTAATCAAGTTTAAAGTATTGAAGGTTCTAGAATTCATGAATGTGGAAGAATACACGAATGTGTCTTTTGGAGAGATTCATGTATAATACAATGGAGGAAGAATATTATTAATTATGTGTTCATGTATTTGTTTAGATACATGCTAGGAAAATCCTATAAATAGTCTATGTAGTTTTTCATTTGGAGCAAGTCAAAAAACAAGAAGTATTCTAGAGAGAATCAAAAGAGAGTTCTTGAGTGAGTTTATATATTCGTATTGATTGAGCGAGTAACATATTTTTAACTCCTTTCCACTACTCCTCCTCTCTATTTTAAGTTATTCGGCTGCGTGTTTTCGATCTATATTATTAAATCGATCCAACACTAACAAACGTGGAGAGCTCTTTGCTCTAATTGATGGACTGAAGTTATGTCACTCTATGGGCATTTCTGCTCTTGAAATTGAGAGTGATTCCTTATGGGTCATCAATATTATTCGAGACGGTAAACAATGCAATCGGGAGCTAAAATATTCTGCCGGAGAATGCCGTGGTCTGATGAGAAGTTCGTTTACATGCACTCTTATTTATCGTCACAAAAACATTGGTGGCGGATCGGTTAGCCGATTGGGGCCATTCTAATCAGCACATGCAAGAGTATTTTAGAGAAAACGATCTACCTCGCACAGTTTGGGTAGCTTATAATCTTGGTGTATGGAATGCCATGGCATGATCAGTTCTAACATCAAAATCAAAAGTCCATCTTTTTCGTCTCTTTCGAATCCTACATCAATTTACCAATCAATAATTAAATTATTTCGCATGCAAAGCCATTTTCATCCTCATACTCATATGACGAATCATTTACCACACTGTAAGGCTCTGATTGGTTCATGGATTTTGAAATTTGGAAAATGAAAACGCAAAGAAAAAGAAAATCAAGTAATTTTGAAATCTCATTTATGTTTGGTTACAACGAAAAAAAAGTTGAAAATGATTTCTTTGAAAATCAATTTCTTTAGTTTTGTTTGGCAACATAGACAAATCACTCCAAAAAAATGTATTCTCAGATTTTTTTTTTTATGAAACACTAAAAAATAAAATTAAACCAAAACAAATGCTTATAAAAATCGTGAAATAGTTTTAAAACAATTTCTCGAAAAAAAAAAGAAAAATTAAAATAAATACACTTAAAAAAGTATTAAAATAGATCTAAAGCCAAGGCACCGCACCCGGCCCCCACCACCCCTCATGCCCACCACCCCACCACCACTACCACCACCACTACCACCACCACCACCACCACCACCACCGTGAAGACGTACAATATCACCTTGTACAGTTCCAACGGCGAGTCGGAGGTCTCGTACGAGGTTCTGAGCAAGTGGGGCGAGTTCTCCGGCGGGTTTATGACGATATTCGCCACGTTGGGATTGCCGACGGCGGCGGGTGCGGCGGAGCTTAACCAGGTCTGGTCCAGATGAAAGATTGAGCGGTTTATGGCGGCGAAGGAGAGGTTAGTGGCGGCGGAGGAGAGGTTAATGGCGGCGGACGAGAGAAGAGTTGGCAGCGGAGGAGAGGTTCCGGTGGTGGTGGTGGTGGAGATGGAAACGGAGATGGTGGCAATAGTCGGCGGCGGCGGTTGGCCGACGAAGATGTTGTGAATGAAATTGAAAATATAGTGGGTAGGTGGAGAATAATCATCCCCGATCTATTTTCCCACTTTTCCTCACTTTTTTTGAGGAAAAAGTTTTTTCCTTATTTTAGGTTAAAAATATTTTCCATTTTTCCCCCAAATTACTTTACCTACTAATTTACATTTTAACCAAACAAGAAAATTGGATAACTTTGACTTTTCACAATTTTACTTACCATTTTCTACAAACTAATCAGAGCCTAAACGTTATAGCAAATATATAAGGGTTAAATACAATATGTACCCCTATAGCAACTGTCGCAATTACCATTCAGTTTACAATTGTTAGTCTTTCTCTTTCCGTCCATTAAAGATGATGTGGCACATTGACCAAAGTCATTGATTTTCTTCAGACAATTTTACCCTTCAAATTAAATAATAAAAGGGATAATTAGCTGGATCCACCTTATTTGGAACTTATATGGTTAGGGGTCTATTTTGTAAGTTGATTATAGCTATAGGTCCCCTGACCAATAAATGTTATATAAATTAAATTAAATTATTTTTCTATTGACATAAATACGCTTAATTATTTTTTATATTAAAATAGTTAGTTATGAAAAATATAAATAAAATCTCACATTTCACTATATATCACTCATTTAATTATTTCTCTCTCCTCTTCACGTCTCTCTCTCATTTTCTTTTCTCCCCTTCTCTCTCTCTCTCTCTCTCCTTTCTTTTTTATTTTTTATTTTCAATAGTCTCACGTCTCTCTTTTCTTTTCTTTCTCTCATTACTTTTCTTTTTTTTTCTTTTTTTTTTCTAAGTTGTGTCAAGTTACAATAACAAATTGCAAAATACAATTAACAAACTGCAATTTGTAAAAGCAAAAATAAATAGCAAAATAAATATAATACGAAACCACCTACCATATGTCAGAAATATTATTTTACAAATGTCTTTTCACAACAACACAATATGGAACTAATGATAATTTTCTCAAACATTAGTACTTCAAGTTTTTTTCTCCTCAAACAATATAAATATTTTTAAAAGATAAAATATGAAATAAAAGATGATATAACAAACTAACAAACCATTTTTGTCTAGGAATAATCAGTACATTAAATACAAAATATTGTAAGATACAAATCAGTAGATACAAGCAGTGTTGCAATTTAGTGTTGCAATCGCTGATTCTGGCTGGCGTGATGTCATAACGGAAATAGGCTCGACGTCCTACTCAATTCACAACTTCCAAACGTTCTCGAGGATCTTCTAGAAACTTGATCGTGTCAATATGAGTTTTGGAAAAGAACCAAAAAATATGTGAAACCTTCCATAATTATTCCCAAGAAAGAAAAAAAAAACTAATATTAATTTGCAATAAGGAGCTGCATATTAAAAAATGCAGAACGCCAAAGTCAATTAAGAAAACGAAAAATGAAAACCGCAATCAAATAAAACGTAAGGGACAACCAACAAACTTCAAGTTGCAGACAATAGCATAAAAAATATAAACTGCAACAACAACGACGACAACAACAACAACAACAACAACAACAACAACAACAACAACAAAAACATCAATAACAAAATAGTGGCAACAACAACCAAATAAAAGTATGCAAATAACCATATCCAAATGCAATTGTCAACAAAAAACTGCAAAATGCAAACTATCCACAATGACAACAAGTAATTTTCAACAAGTATTTTGTTATGATAGATGAAACCATTTGTTATAACACCAAACTGCAAATATTACAGTAAAGTGCAACTTATACTATGATAACAACAAAGTGGAAATGAAATATAATATAAAAGCAAAATCCAAAATATACAATATACAACATACATTACAACAGCAAGTGCAAAATACACAATAAACATGAAAGTGCAAAATACACAATAAACATGAAAGTGCAAAATACACATAAAAACAGCAAAATAAAAAACAAACAAAAAAAGACCTTTGCAGAAAACAAAATTATTACATGGGGTCGTAGGCTCCAAATCTCTATCTTTCACTTCATTCATAAAAAAATCCATTGGATTTCGTCAATGAATCGCGATTTAAAAAGAATGCAATATATAGCAAGTTACCTGTACGTTTTTTATTTTGCACCATCTTCTCGGTTTCCAGACCTACAGACTCTCCATCGATCTCAGCAATAAGGGTCTATGATTGCAGAGTTTGGGTTGAACTGAATAGGGGGTAGTTTTTGCATGTTTCAATTTGACGAAATTTGCATATTTTTCCCCGCTGTGTTGATATGCAAATTTACTACCTTTCCATCGATCTGAGAATTAGTGGGATGGGGTGCGTTGAAAGAAACGAGAGGAGAGGTTTTGCAGTTTCAATCTCACGATTTGAAATTTTTTTGCTTTAATTTTAGCAAAAACCTGATTTGGTGGATAATTATATTTAGGAAGAGAATTTACCTATTTTGCTGCAAAGGGCAAATCAGCAAAAAATATTAGTAGGGGGTTTTAGCAAAATAAGACTTATGACTTGGACTAGTATCTATATAGTCTTAGAATGTATAATGTATAAAGTGTAAAATGTATAAATATTTGAAAATTGTATAAAATCATACAAAAATTATTTTTTACTTCTGAGTCGAAGAATTTATAAAATGTCATTTTAGACATCATTTGTTTCATCTTTATATTGTAATTTTCATATTTTCCCCAAAATTAATTATATTTAATTTGTTCAATCAAATTCCATAATATTGTAGTATATTTTAAGGGTGCAAATTTAGACCGGATAGTCTGTTTTAATAAGAAAATCGGATGCCATAGGATGATTGACACGTGGATAATTTAAATTAAAATGTAATTAGTATTCTAATAATTGGAAAAAAAAAAGGAAAAAAGAAAACCCCAGCAGAACCCGTAACACCTCTACCCCTAATTATAATAGCGTGATTTATTAAGAGTTAGACTTAAAAGTGCCACATGTCAAAAAATTAGTGGAATCCGATTTATATTAAATATCGGCTCATCCGTTCATAATTTAATCTCATATTTTAAACCAACAAGATAAATACTTCACCACCTCGAAAAACCACAACATAAAAAAACGCATGAGTTCATCAAATGAAAACACCAAGAATGCATAGAGACAAAATTTATGTAGAATGGTTGGATGGAAGATGGGTTTAATAAACACACTTTCTTGGATTGTCCGATTGGGTGCAATTAGTTTTGTTCTTGGCAGATTAGGGCACCATTGATTGATTTTTTGGACATTTTCTTCCCCAACATAGCCCCCAAGTTATCGTCTTCTTCACTCAACCCAGATGCGTCGTCACTACCCATGGGAAATATTTTTCCGCCAGATCAGAACCTCAACCAAAATTGAAAACTTTAAATTACAAGAACCTAAGCGCATCCTGAGAAGAGAAATCTCGAATCTTTCGTTTCTAATTATGGAGGGGAAATTGGAGTGAAGAAGAGCATCTCCGACCGGACGCCATAACGCCATTTTTTCATCGAATTTAGGTGTTTTTAGCCTCCCATCCGAAATTCTTATATCACCATTACACCTAAAATTATAGAGATTTGGTTTTAGCCTCCCACCGTGGTCAACCCCATATCACCAAATACTCAAATCTCATTTTTCCATCAAATTTTTTGGTGAAGGAATTCATCTCCCACCGGTCCACCATTTTCCTTTTTTTTTCCCACCAAATCCTATTTTTCTTACCAAATATAGAGGTGAAAATATGATTTGTCGTAATTAACACCATTTTATTAAGTACCATATAAAATGACGATTTTAACTAACTGCACCCGATTACCAACTTATTAGCATATTTATCGTAAATACATTGGTATTAATTATTAAATTAGTTTTTAAAATATAAATATGTTTGTTATTATTAACAAAACATGAATTCTAATGATATAAATATGCTTATTTTTAATTAATCTGCATATTTTGTTGGTGTCAATGTTTATTAGTTCATTTCTTTATTTAACTAATACGCTAATTGCTATTAATAAAATATAATAAGCAACAATAAAATGATAAACGAAACACACTTTAATTGATGAAATACAGGACGGGACATTTATAGACATTTAATAGAATGATAACATAATTTGTAAATTATATAGTTAAGAAAATTTATTACTTAGCGTTGGATCTATAATTAATATTTACGAAATAAAATATTATAAAATTACGATTAATATTAGATTTACATTTTTTGTGCATATATGGTGAAATGTCATGGGAGACCAAACCAAATCTCATTTCCTATAAGTGGTGAAATGGTGAAATAGTATTATTTTAATATTTGGTCTAAATTTTGGTGAAACCCATTGGAGACCAAAAACACCATTTTTCCACCAAAAATAGTGGAGGAGTAAAATGGTGTGCTACCGGTGGGAGATGAACTCATTTTTTCACCACCATAAATGAGATTTGGTGAAAAAATGGTGAGACCGGTCGGAGATGCTCTTATGTGCATAGATGGAAGAAAATGTTCAAGTTGCAGATGGTCGATCACATGCTTGAATGGGTAAGGGTAAATTTGTAATTACATCATCCTACTTAACAGAGTTAATAGTTTAACAGTTGACTGTTAAAAGGATGGGTCTTTTTGTCGCATTTGGTAGTCAGGGGGTAAATGCAATAGTGATTATAGTACAGGGGTGCAAATTGAATTTAACCCTATATATAGGGATAGTTACAATTTTGGTCCCCAAGTTTGCATTTTTTCACTTTTGGTCCCCCATTTACCACCGTCAACAAAATATACACTAATGTTGTCACATTTTAACACATTTAGTCCCTCCGTCTGTTTGACCGTTAAGAAGTAACGGTCAACGGTTGAATTTGGGGTTTTTCTTTGAGAAAATTGCAATAAGACCCATGTATTCTTTCAAAATATTCTAAAAAACCCCAAAATTTTTATCCAACCATAATTTAACCCCAATTTCATCACTTAACCAATTTTAACCAATGACCCCGATTTTTTAAAATCGGGTAATGCGACGTTGACTTTCTTTTTAACTCGGTTGACTCTTTTTTCGATTGATTTTTTTTGCCGTTGTTGACCGATGTTGAATGTCAGGTTAACAACGTTAACATTTTTTTATTGATTTTTATTTAAATTGTTGAGTAGTGGGAATAATATAATTTAAAAAAGAAAGTCAAAGATGATAATCAACGATAAAAATAATATCATAAAAGAAGTCAAAATAAAAGAAAAATAGAAAACATCAACGCAGTTCAATGACGGGAAATTTTTAAGACAAATAAAAAAAGATAATAATTAACGGCCGGTGTTAACCCTAAAAACCGTTGTACTAGAGTGGTTATCTCAATTCCAAATTACTCCGCACATGCCTAATTCATCTTCTTCATATTTTTTTGGGAAGAAATATGGGATGCATTGGCGGTTCCAAGAAAAAAAATGCGGGGAAGAAATTATGAACTTTAGAATTTTTTTAAAATTGTATTTAGGCCTCAGAATTTTAGATAAAAACTTTGTTAAAAGTTTGTAACTTTAATATTACGATACTAGATATTAATAAATATTATTATTGTGTTATACAATAATAATATTGTGTTGACCGGGAAAGAAAAAGTCACAGGAAAAAGTTCAAAAAAATCAAGAAAAATAAAAAAGTCAACATTGTTAACCGAGAATACAATGTCGGTGAACGGCGTCAAAAACAGTATTAAAAAAAAGTCAATGCCGAAACAAAAAGTAAAAGAAAAAAAAAATCAACGGCGGTCAACGGTCAGCGGTAATGGTGGTAAAAATGGGGTGTCGTTTCTCAAATTGATTAAATGATGAAATTTGGGTTAAAAATATTTTAGGGGTATTTAGAATATTTTATAAGAATGCAGGGGTCTGAGTGCAATTTTCTCAATGAAAAATCCCAAATTCAGCCATAATTCAACAGTTGACCGTTACTACTTGACGGTCAAACATACGGAGGGACTAAATGTGTTAAAATGTGACAACATTAGTGTGTATTTTGTTGACGGCGGTAAATGGGGACCAAAAGTGAAAAACGTGCAAACTTGGGGGACCAAAACTGTAATTATCCCGAATCAGAATCTCAACCAAAATTGAAAACTTTAAATTACAAGGACCTAAGCGCATCCTACGAAGAGAAATCTCGAATCTTTTGTTTCTAATTATAGAGGGGAAATTGGAGTGAAGAAGAGGATTATGTGCGTAGATGGAAGAAAATGTTCAAGTTGCAGATGGTCGATCACATGCTTGAATGGGTAAGGGTAAATTTGTAATTACACTATCCTACTTAACAGGGTTAATACTTTAACAGCTGACTGTTAAAAGGAGGGGTCTTTTTGTCGCATTTGGTAGTACAGGGGGTAAATGCGATAGTGATTATAGTACAGGGGTGCAAATTGAATTTAACCCTATATATATACACACACTCACACACATTTACACACACATATATTGCCAAACATAACAAGGGAAAAGAGGGAGAAAATAATTGATTGGTGTGTACTTGAAGCAAAAATCCATGAATTCGAATCTTAAGATCTTCAAATTGTGGATTTCTCAGCCAAAACCACCATAGGGTTTAGAGGAAATATTTTGAAATTAGAAGATGTAGAAAGATGAATTGCGAACCAAATAAAAAAATAAAAAAGATCCCTAAAACTAGTTGAAGAAACTCGTAAAGTGGAAGGAGACCTTGCACTTTTAGGAGTTTAATTGAGATGAAGAGATTGCATTTGGGTTTTGGGTGTTGGGTGTTGGAGGTATTTATAGTGTTCTAATCAATTTCAAAAGTGATGGAGAAGACAGGGAAATTCATGTTTGTTGGAATCACGGCTGCACTTTGACGAACAATCACGAAATTGACGGATTGAATCTTGTACTCTATTTGCTCTCTCTTTTTATAGTTGATAATTAACTGCAATAATATACTTAATATAATGGAGATAGGCAAGGTGAGACGCGGACTAGGTCGCTCTCGTAAGACGAATTTCACGATCCCTTCTCTAATGAGGTGCAAAAAGGTTCCGATCGTGTCGCCTATGGGATACAACAACCCAGCCTATCTCTCTGCTGTAACTTCACCAAAATTGCACTTTCCAATGAAGTAGAAACTTACACCCGACACACAACAAGAGCTCAACATATCATATATGTAGGATCTTTAGAAATTATTTTTTATTCTCTTCTCTCATCCCTATGCAAAGCCACAATACCCCATTTATATAATATATAGGGGCTATATGCCAAACACCCTTCATTGGGATTTTAATTCTTTATAAATCCTTTATTTTTAAATGATATTTGAGATAAATCCAATGGGCCTGAAAAACCATATATGCCCCCACTAATTATTAATTAGTATAATTATTTAATTTAAAAAAAAATTATACCCATAATCTACACCAAAATCTTCTCCAAAAATTATTACCCTCATCACGCCAATTTAGTTTTTTTTTCCTTTTCTTTTTTATTTTGTTTAATAGTTTTCTTTATTTCGATTTAAAAGAAAATTTTGTAATTATTTTATTTTTTTATTTTCGGTTTTTATTTTAAAGTATTTTTTTTCTTATTTATATTTTTCATGTTTTTTTTATTTTAACTTAAAAAAATGGTTTTATTTTTATTTTCGTTTTTTCATGGTGTTTATTTTTTCTTAATTTCAATTTTTTTTAAATGGTTTTTTTTTTTTCTTTCTAGTTTTTTTAAATAAAAACCACTCTATATAAACGTGAAAACCACTCTGTATAAACAGCTATATAAACATGAAACCCACTTTGTATAACAACTATATAACATGAAAACCACTCTGTATAACAACTATGTAAACTTGAAAACCACTCTGTATAACAACTATGTCAACATAAAAATCACTCTATATATCCAGTTATATAAAAATCTGTTCAAAAATTATTGAAAACCACTATAAAATTGTTGAACACCACTATAAATTTATCAAAAATAAAGCCTGACATTATGAAAACCACTCCGTATAGACAACTATATAAACATGAAAACTAATATGTATAAAATAGTTATATAAACATGAAAAATCACTTTATATACACAACTATATAAACATCGAAAATCACTATGAATTCTAACAAGAAAGCATCAAAAATTCTGCGAAAAAGAAGCTATAAAACCACTATAAAGGATTGGAGCATAGTCCGCGTAATCATCTTCTTCTCATTATTTGAAACGTAAACCACTATTTGAAAAAAATCATCATCTTCTTCCTCCCATCAGCAATTTCGTCAAAAAAATCATCAAGAACAAAAACATCACCAAAATTAAAAGAACAAAAATCAACCGTTAAAAAAAATTTAAAAAAAAAAGAAGAAACTAAATCATTACAATACTCCAACAGAGGACCAAACTAATGCACACATCGATGTTATGTACAACACCACCTCTCTAAACCCCAAACGGCTGGCGACCATATTTATGGCGGCATAATCACCCCATTCCTCTCTCTCTCAATCCAAGCACCATCCAACAGCCAACATTAAGAGGAATGCACTAGCAGCAATGCACGTGAAAATAAATAGATGTACCTACTTTGATGCAAACTTGATAGCAATTTCAAGCCTATCTTTGAGAGTAGCCATATCCTTAAGTATCCCTCTCTCTCTCTCTAGAAAAAACCTGCAAAAAATTTCCAGATAGAGAAAGACGAACAAGTGAAATCGGAGACGAAAACCTCCTAAACCCGACCCGTTTCGCAATCAAACTGCATGTTTTAAGGAACAATTGAATCAATTTTATTACCCTAATTTCTCGATCAATTCCTTCCCCTTTACACAATTCACGGAGGGGGATAAAATCGAAGAAAAACGAAAAAAGGGATTTTTTTTTCCCGGCGAGATTATGACATTAGCTATAATTTGTAGAGAAATTGAAAAAGAGCGATAGAAAAGAAAGAGAGCGGGGCAGGGGCGGCGGTGGCGTGGGATTGGAAAGAAGGAAGAAAGAAAATAAATTAGAGAAAAAAGAGACGTGAGTGGTTACTAGGGTAAAAGAAAAAAAAATGATATTATAGGAAATTTGTATTATTTATGGCAATAAAAATATTTTGAATTTATCTCAATAAGATGAATTTTTTTTTGGACCCATCTTAATTGAACATGTCTAATGAGGGGGGTTTGTCGAATAATCCCTAATATATAACATGACCTCCGTAAAACCTCAATTTAATATAGAATTTAAGTTGTTTCATGTAGGGGTGTGAACGAGCCGAGCTCGAGCCGAGCTCGCCTCTTTTGGCTGGCTCGAGCTCGAGCTCGAGTTTATTTTGTCGAGCTCGAGCTCGAGCTCGTCGAGTTCTTCTTTTTCTGGCTCGAGCTCGAGCTCGTGTTAATTTTGTCGAGCTCGAGCTCGAGCTCGAGCTCGAGCCCAATTCCTTTTTTTTTTTTTTTTCTTTTTTTAAATATTATTTTATTATTATTTTATTATTAAAAAATATTTTAAAAAATTACAAAATAAACACAAAATTGTGATTATATATTTTTTTAATATTTGTATTTATTTCTATAATATTTTATATTATTATACATTTTTAAATAAAAATAACATATAAAAAATAAAAAAAATAAAAAAATATTAATAAATCCGGCTCGCGAGCCGGCTCGCGAGCTGATGAACAACTAAAATCGGGCTCGAGCTCGGCTCGTCAGAAAGCTCGAGCTCGCGAGCTCGAGCTCGAGCTCGAAAACCTCGAGTCCGAGTTCGAGCTTTTTACGAGCCGGTTCGTCGAGCTCACGAGCCGGCTCGGCTCGTTTACCACCCCTAGTTTCATGTAGAAGAATAATGACTTTGAAGGTTTCAAAATAGTAGTCTAATGACCCTCATCAAATTGGTCAAAGTCATTATTATATTTTATAATAAAATATATTGTTTTTTATTAAAATAACCCAACAATCCCCACTTATTTTAATAAAAAAAAGAATATAAATATACTTGAGCTCTTGCGGAATATTATGCATAATTAAAGTGGACAATGCCTTCAAACATTCACTTAGTACAATATGTTTCCCGTACTAGAATCAAAGTGGACTTAGCCTTCAAACAGTGACCCTTGGGGCACGTAGAATCATATTGCACACATAATACTCAAAGTGTCCCGATCAAAAATTCTAAAGCCAGCACGTTAACGGCCATGTGCTTTACCCTATTTCTCGTGAGAGCTCTAGAGAACAGCCTATAAATACCATAGGAAGCGGCCCCACTTCCACACTCACAAGGTGAATTCTATCAAGGATGTTTACGTAACTCCAACACCCCATCCATACGGGCTATACAATTTATTAAGAGATCAAACTCAACCTCACAATTCGTTACGAGCTTTATTAGTGCACACGCACCATATGGATGGATAATAAAAGTGTGCACTTTTATCTCAATCAAGTTGCTTTCAGATCGTTGGTCTCCAACTTAGTTCTTGGGATCTCCAGTCCCTAGGTGGTTGTATCCTCATCAACAACTTTTCGAATATTTTTAGGCTTTAATCCAATCCCTTTCAGTGCATTTCAAATGATTTCCGAAATAATGTGAAATATAATTTCACAAATTCAATAGCGCTTATTCGACATTTAGTCTCATGGACTCGATGGTTTATTAACCATTTTGCATATAATTTCACGTATAATATCACTTCAATTTTCACGTGAACTTTCACATAGGTTCACAGTATTGTATTTTATTTTAATGATTCCGGATCCCATTAAAAGATTCTCGCAATTTGCCAACTGCAGTTTTTCCATCACATATTTCAATGCACAAAGCATTGATATTTCACAAATAGATTCATCAAAGCACAAAGCATTGATCTTTCCCACATTGGGATTTTATATATCACATTAGGCACCAATCGACCTCTTCATAGGTTAATGTCAAAACAATCAATCAAAATTGATATGAATTTTGACTTTTAAATTGTCAACATATAGTCATTGGCACAAGGTGATAAATCTAATCAAATAGGAATATAATTCCTCTTATTTAGATTTTCAATAATCAAGAATATTGAAACTTTCAAACACGTTTTAATTCACACATCACAAATCACAAATTTATTTTCGCAAATTAATATCCACTTTTAGGCCTTTCCACTAGGCCAAAACAGCTCACTTGCGACGTTTTTCTTGGCGACGATTCCAGAATCGTCGCTAGTTTGCGACCTTTTTGACTAACAAACGTCGCAAGATATCGGAAAATAAGATTTCGATGGAATATCTCGCGACGTTTTTGACAATCGTCGCCAGTTTGTGACTAATGATAAAAAACCGTCGCCAAGTGAAAAAAAAAGATAATAAAGCACTCTCGTAGCGACGTTTTTATATAACCGACGCAAGAAATATATTTTTGGCAATTTATTTTGTTACCTTAGCGACGAATATTACGTATTCGTCGCTAGTGCAATAAAAAAAAAAAAATTAGTGGTTTGGCGACGAATAAGGATAAACGTAGCGTAATAAAGAGGTAATACTAAATTATATTTATTTAGTAGCGACGAAAACAGTAGATTCGTCGCATGACAAATAATTTTTTAAAAGAATTATATTTATTATTGGCGACGATAGTGTCTTAATCGTCGCCAAAATAATTATAAAAAAAATCTCGGTTTTCTATAGCGACGTTTCTTACAGAAACGTCGCAAAACTACTTAATTTTTTTTTTTGATTAGCGACGAAAGTCCTTGAAACGTCGCTACAATATTCGTTTTAAATATTTATGGCGACGATTGGGTAGGAATCGTCGCAAAGAAATGAATTAGAAGTCAGGCCCTAATCCCCTTTTCCCCATTTTCTCTGAATTTCTTCTCTCTCTTTCGTTTTTCCCCTCCGCCGGCGCCCCCCCTCCGCCGGGTCCTCCCCCTCCGCCTCCGCCGCCGCAGTCTGCCGCTGCTCTCTTGCCGTCCGCCGCTGCTCTCCTCCGACCATCTCTCCGCCGCTGCTCTCCACCGTCAACCCATCACTCCGCTCCGTCGTTCTCCGCCGTCCGCCCCGATCTCTCCGCCGTCCGCCGCTGCTCTCCGTCGTTCGCCGTTGCTCTCCGCTGATTGGAGTAAGTATTTCACACACACACACACACATACACACAGAAGTGTGTTTGTGCGTTTTTCATAAAAAAAATTGAATGTGTTATTTGCATCAAATCAGGTGTGTGTAAATTGAATTTATTGGGGGTGGTTTTGTTTCATAGAAAATTTTGAATGGTTTTATTTGCATCAGAGAGTTTCTTGTACCTTCATCGAAATCGCATTAATCAAAAATGTGAATTAGGGATTCATTTTATAATGATAATGGCAAGATTTTTGTTGAGTATTCTGTTAATTGTGCTACCTTGATATTTAATCCGTATAATTGGTTTTAATATTTTCGATATAAGTGTATTTTTTTTTTGTACAACTGCTGAATACAGGTTGAATTTCTTAAATGAAAAAATAAATAAACCAGAAAATATATTAAAAAAAATAAAAAACCTAGCGACGAATAAATAAAACAAATCGTCGCAAATAAATCGTGGGGCTTGCGACGAAAACGGACATTAGTCGCAAATATTTTTCGTAAATTTAGCGACGAAAACGTCACAAAACGTCGCTCACAATAGCGACGAAAATAACATTCGTCGCCAAGGTTTGCGACTTATTACGTATTCGTCGCAACAAGTAAGCGACGAAAGTATAGGATCCGTCGCTAACATAAAAAAAACATTTTTTTCCAGAAAATACGAATTTTGCGACGATTTATTCAATTCGTCGCAAACCTTTGCGTCGAAAATGTTTTTTCGTCGCCGCTCTTGCGACGGGACGTTTGGCGACGTTTTGTGTAGGATTTGGCGACGAAAATAATTCGTCGCAAACAGAAAAAAATCGTCGCCAAATACACATTTTCGTCGCCAAATTTCGTCGCCAGTCGACTGTTTTGGCCTAGTGAATTCTAAATGACACCAATGTCACGTATATGCAAAATTAGGCCTTTAATAACTACTTGCATATTCAAGATTGCAAATAAAGCATAATTTATCACACTATCACTATAAACAATTTGTAATCATAAGATGAGCAATTAACATAGACCACATCAAATTCAATTATAACATGCTCATATACATAGACACTAAAAACCCTCACTATTTCTCGATATTAAAACCATTTTGAATAACTCATAAAATGTTTCCATGCAATATTACCTCCACTAAATAAATCATGCTCATTTCGCAATTATACATAACTACTATTACCCTCACTATTTCTTCATTTAAATAAGTTATTTATTTAATAATTTATCAGAGTTGTTCTCTGATTATAACATATTTTATCTTCATGGAAATCAATTTGTAGTAATTCAACAATATTGTATTCCGAAAAGCACATCTTAGTGTTCTAATTCTTTCCATAAGGATTTCAGGAGCAAAATATTCCATAAAATTAGACAATCACAAATTTTTATAAAAACACACGAACTACTTCATCAAAATATCAAGGAAACGGACTTTAGCAACGGCCAAATAATGCTTCATATTCGAAGGCAAATGCGTTTAATGTTAGATCAAAATCACATAATTTAATAGCAATAATGCATGAATACAAATTCATGTGATAAGTGTTGACTAATAATAAGGCTTATTGTAGACTGAAATGTATTAATAGTATATAAATGGTTTAACACATAAGGGTTAAAATATGCACAACATTTCAATTGCAAAAAGATGAGATTTTTAATCAATTGTTAAAATTCAAATATATCATAATAAACGTCAAATAACACCATTTCTTCGTAAACATTTCACCCTCTATCTAATCAATTTTCAATAGCAAATTCTCATACCATTACTTTCATTGAAATGTTAAATGTCGTTTCAATTTTACTAATGTCATTTTGATTTCGAACCTGATTTTGACATATTTTTATTTTGATTTTGGCAAAATTCGAAACACGAAAACCGTAGTCCTTTGGGTTAGCTTTCTAATCCAACTTAAATTAACTAGATTGGATGTTGTGTGACAAAGTTATGTATGAATGAGTCACATTCGGAATTTTAGATACCTCAATACATCAAAGTTGTGGGCAGTATTCATTGATTCATGTATATCTTTCTCGTCCGACATCCAATTTTGGTGATTCAAGTTGGAATATAAAACTAACTCAGAATACTACAAATTCTATTTTCCGGGTTTGCAAAATTTGGAATTAAAAATAATTAAAATCACATTTAAAGTCATAACGGTATTATTAAAGTTCGAACGACATTTATCACATCTCTTACTTTCAATATAAAAAGCACTTTAACATGCACAAACGGCAAAGTATTAAAAAGTCTAGAGATCACGCTATTAAGTACACATTAATGAATTCATTAATAATGAATTAATGGTACACTACCTATTCAAATGTAACGACTCGTTTTCAATTTTGACTTTTTTAATATGAATTCTAAATGCCAATGACATATTTTCTCTCCACTTCAACGTGCAATGGGAAAAAATTAAATAAAAAATGCACATGCACACATTCAGGAAAGTTTTGCAACTCAATATATAATTGTAACAATTAGCCTTGATAAGCCAAGGTGTAACAGCTTTATAAATATACTAATGCAATTAATTCCATTTGCAACTGGTGTGCTTTCATATAATCCTTTTCGCAACTTCCATGCATGTATTTTCGCCACACAAATAGATTTATATAACTAACCACATAAAATAACATGCTCAAAGAAATATCATTTTTATGCAATTATTCTTCACACAACTATCAAAAACTTATCATTGTATTGCAAGGAACTATAATTAATGTGGAACCGAAGAATATACCGGATTCGATGATTTTCAATTAGAAATTCTTACGATACATAAAAAACGCACGCAAATGATAACTTCTTAGTATTTGGAGCATTTATCTCTCTCGTTCGATGTCTGATTTCAGCGATTCAAGTTGTTTCGGACAGCCAACAGAAATTCCTACAACTTTTGTATTTTACACATTATCAGATTTGGTCAGAATTCAATCCGAAATTGGACTCAAAATCTGACATTATGAATTATGCGAAAATTCATCTAAGACAAAATAAGATAGTTAATTTTTAGTCAACTCAAAATATTAATAAAATATAATCTATCATCTCCCTTTTCATCATCAACGGTTGGTCTTTTGGATCATCGTCAAAGATCATCTTCATGATATCAAAATTCGTCTTAAATTGTTGGAACCACGGCTGCACTTTGACGAACGATCACGAAATTGATGGATTGAAGCTTGTACTCTATTTGCTCTCTCTTTTTATAGTTGATAATTAGCTGCAATAATATACTTAATATAATGGAGATAGACAAGGTGAGGCGCGGACTAGGTCGCTCTCTTAAGACGAATTTCACGATCCCTTCTCTATTGAGGTGCAAAAAGGTTCCGATCGTGTCGCCTATGGGATACAACTTATCTCTCTGCTGTAACTTCACCTAAATTGCACGTTCAAGGGAAGTAGAAACTTACACCCGACACATAATAAGAGCTCAACATATTATATATATATATAGGATTTTTAGAAATTCATTTTTTATTATCTTCTCTCATCTCTATGCAAAGCCACAATACCCCATTTATATAATATATAATATGACACTCATAAAACCTCAATTTAATATATAATTTATGGTGTTACATGTAAGAGAATAATGACTTTGAAGTTTTCAAAATAGTGGTCTAATGACCCTCTTAAAAATAGTCAAAGTCATTATTATATTTTATAATAAAATATATTGTTTTTATTAAAATAACCCAACAATCTACGTAAGTATTGTCATACTATAGAATTCATGTCTTGACACGTTTCACAAGATAAGAATATACTATTTGATTTGTCATGCTTCTTCAATTCTTAATCTGGAAGAATGCAAAGTCCACGTAAGCAAGTTTTATCTTAATAATAAAAATGCAATAGATTATTGGAAAATATAGTTTTCCTATTAAAAAGGTTATTGTAATTAAAAAACCAATTTCAAGAAGGGTAATTTACGGCCACCCCCAAATAGGGATGACAATGGGTAAGGGTTTGCCGGATCTTAGACCCGGAAACGACCCGTTTGGTGTGGATTTGAGTAAGTTAAATAGTTTTGGATCGAGTAATGAGTTTATGTTTCTAGAACAGGACAGTTCTGGGTGGATTACGGATCTTATTGGAACCGATCTAGAATCAACTCGTATAAATATATTATATTTAATAGTTAATCTATATATACAAATTAATTTAGGATTTCACTCATCAAACTTCCAACTTTCATCGTGTCTATTCTTATTTGCTAATTTTTCATTGTTTAATTTCTTTGAATCTTGTTTCTCGTAAGTAATATCTATCGAACTTGTCGACCACCGTTAGTTGTCTTGCCTTTTGAATATTTTTTTATCGAAGAAATTAAATATAATTAATTATAATTTTATTATTCACATTATATCACTTATACAAGTTTTTTAAAATCTTGTATTTTAATTTTGAGATTTTTTTGTTAAAATATGCAAGTATATATTATGAAAGTTGATTTTTTTTTTATGTTAATGGATTTAGCCGATCTGGCGGGTCTGAACCGTTTAATTAGGATATGGGTTGAGGTGAATTTTGGTCTAAGGTAAAACAGGTTGAGGCGGGTCTGGGTATTATATATTTTCGCGGATCGGGTCTCGGGTTTAGGTAAACCCGCCTCATAACCGACCCGTTGCCATCTCTATCCCCAAAGGTAAGGTCAAAGTACGTGAAAAAAAAACTCCTCATGTTTGGGTAATTACAATCACCTCTCAACAATGAATCTTCTTACATGTCTCTTATGATGTCAAAACAACATAATCTTCTAGATTCTGTGAAATGTTTTCTAGTTTGTACTCATTTTATGCAAAAATGCAGTTTCTGATGCACCACAATTTGATATTTACAAGCCAAGAGACACATTTTATGATCATCTTATTTCAAATTGTAGAGTTCAAATCAGGTAAAACGGGTAGAAACTGGAGAAAATATTCCACATAATGTAGAAGATTCCACTAAATTTGATACAATAAAAATGGACGTGTAAGAAGATTCATAGTTGATGGGTGGTTGTAAATGTAATTACACAAACAAAGGGATTTTTCCATATTTTGATCTTCCCTCAGGGAGTGGCCTTAATTTACATTTCAAGAATCCCGATATTTTTTAAGAACCATACATACAGTAGCATTTTTTTTTTTTCAGTAATACACTTTTAAGTGTGAATTGCATCAATTACACAAATAGATCCGACACATTATAGAAATAAATAACTCATTAACTTAACTTGATAAATAACATCCTTATGATTTCGTTGCAATATTGTTGTGTAAATAATGGAAAGAATTACAGGCCCCAAGTAAGTTTTTTGTAGTACCATATGAACAGTGTGCAGTATATGGGATGCTTACAGTATTTTCTAATTATTACTATTTTATAATTTTTTATTTAGAAAAAAAAAGTGGTTTCATATTGTATTTATTATTAAAAAAATCAAAATATTTTTGATTTTTTTTGAAGTAGAATATTTCAACGGGTCATTACAAATAAGCTCATCATGGGGTACTTATTCATAAAGAGATCCAGACAAAAAACTCATTTACCAATAAATTCACACATGGTCCAGATTTTTGTAAAAGACTAAAATTGCCCCTCATACTTTAATATGCTCAAATTTCATCCTTAACTTAATTTAACTTCAATTTGACCCCAAATTTCATAAATTATTCAATTTTGACCAAAAACTTTTTTTATCAAAAAAAAATCCATTTTTTTGCCGCCGGATTCCGGCGTTGACTTTTCAATTTTTTTTTTTTTTTTTTTTTATTTTTTAATTTTTTTTCTTCCGGATTTTTTCGCCAGTCTCCGGCGTTGACTTTTTCGATTTTTTTTTTCTCTTTTTTTTCTTATGTAACATTTTTTTTTTCGTTTAAACAACAATATTGCTGTGATTGATAGTAATATTAACTATATTACTGTTAAACACAGTAAAATTAACTAAACTACAGTTTAACACATTAATATTGCTATATTAATCTCTAGCACAATAATATTAACACAACAAAACTCATTATTATTGTGTAATAGAGTAATATTACTATGTTGACCGTCAACAAATGTAAACATAATAAAAAACCAAAAGAATTAATATTACTTTGAGTGACAGTAATATTACTATAACAACAGTAATATTACCGTCAACCACAGTAATATTACAATGGGCTTATTTTAGATACCCCCCTAAGAGGCAAATTAACTAGTGATAAACCCAAAGGAAAATCTTCCTTTGACATACCCCCCTGGGGATAGGAAAGTACATTACTACCCCTGCAGCCAAAATACGCTGGGCGCCATAAATAAAATATTCGACAAAATAACCGCGCAGTTCCCCAAAATTCTAAATTACACGCAACATATCAGGACACAGGATTTCGTCTCCAACCTACCTCCGACTGTGGAAACCGCCGACTACGAATATTTTCCGTCTTTCACCTCCGAAAGAAAACAAATCTACTCGTTTCTACGCCTGCGTATTAAATCTCCTCCTGAAAAAGCAGAACAGTGGTGAAAAAAGCAAAAGCTATGAAGAAAACAGGTACTTTTTACAAAAAACTCTGTACAGGGGTATTCGCACTATTTCTCGATTTTTTTTCCTCGTTTCTCTGTTCTAAAGGATCTATGAGACGCATGCAGTGATATGTAGTCACTGGATGTTGTATGTAGTTTTGTAATCTCACCCAAAGATCTGTTGCGATAACACAAGAAAATCAACCAGAGCGGCGGAAGAGGAGTTGCAAAACCTAGACGCAGGTATTTGTTATGTTCTACATCATCTATGTCAGCTTCCCCCCAAATATATACATTTTCTATAGATTTGCATAGTTGTATTAACGGTTAGCCATAGATCGGCGCATCCCAAATATATACATTTTCTATAGATTTGCATAGTTGTATTAACGGTTGGCCATAGATCGGCGCATTTCTGAATCAACAACATAAGTTTTTAGCTGGAATACGTTTTTTGCATGAATTAATGTGATTACAGCGTATTATAATACTAACGTATTTTATCCAAACTGTTAATTAAACGACGTCTGAAACTGTGCTGCATGATACAGTACATGAAGGAACAAAACTACATTTCACTACACATAACTACATATAACTATTGTGTTTCCCGCCTTGGACACCACAAGGCGCGCCCCCCAAAAAAATTGAATTTTAAATCCAGACGACTGAATGCCAACAGTCGCCCGTATTGCGAAAAAATGATCATTCGATGCAACCTTTCGAGTTCCAACCAATCCTGTACCACTGCCATTCGCTTTATAAAGCACCCACACCCCCCCCCCCCCATACACATACATAAAGCGCACAATTTACATACCGAAACAAAAATAAAAATTTGAAAGAAAAAATCAACCATATCTGCGATTCCAGATGTAGCAATCGAGAGACTGTGGTGGGAGATGGAGTTCCTTCTCAAACATGGCGACCACGCATACCCAGAAGAAGCAGCATACAACCTCATTAACGGTCCGGATGGGGGTCAGGAGCAGTACCGGAAGTGCAAAATGGGTGAGCACACACTGATTCACCACGAAACAATGAACACCAACGTATGTTCATTCTGCCTCTTCCTCCCCGACCCACCAACGCCGCCGTGTGTTTCCGCGCCACCTCCACCTGAATCTCCACCGCCGCCGTCTAGTGACGAATCATCTTCAGACTACTGCCTGGAAGATGAAGAGACGGGCGAGCACGATTGGGAGTCTGCAGACTCTTGGGATTAATCGCATGAATTTTATTTGCAATATATTTTGCTTTAAAAAAACAAACTTTTGTGTATTATGCTTTTATTAAATTTAAAAATTTTATCCCATTGTCCCATATATTTTGCCACAAACAACCAATTAGCTCTTGAGACTTTGCCACTGGTAAACAACCATATACACTGAGAATTGAATACAATAACACAAAAATAACTACATGTAACTAGGATTTAAAAAATACAGTGAAAACTTGTTCACATGTACAACACATGCACTTTCGGACAAAAAAATACAAATCTACAAAATAACAAATGACTTCAAACCTTAGCCAGATTAGATGGTTATTTCCAGAGTCATCGCTCCAAGTAATGTATTCAAACGTAGAGTCTGATTACATACTTCTCAGCACAATATAACTAGATGAAACTGTATGTAACTACATATAACTATGAATAAAATGGAACAAATACGAAAACGCATCACGAGTGCAAAAACAAAACAATCATTTGTAATTAGTTCAAATTCAAACATCAATGAACAATAAAGCAAATCCAGCAAAATCAACTGCTAAAAATGTTAAAATTCTAAGCCATGCTCCTAATACACGTTCTCTTATTGTGTGTCAATGTGATTACACCTGCTGCACTTCATCTTCCTTGAGATGTTTTCCCCAACAGAAGGAATTCTTTTGTTCTTCGGCCTACCACGTTGCGGCTTGAACACAGGGGCACAAATTTCAACAGCAGGAGGCCGACCCGCATCAGTAACAAAAGGAACAATGGTGTGAGATTACACTCTTCTATAACAGTCTGTACGAAAATGTTCGTCAAAATAATCATAACCACCAGTCTTTTTGTACTTAAATAATACACAAACCGCGTGAACACAAGGCAACCCATTGATCTGCCACATTCGACAACTGCAACTCCTGCTACGAATGTCGACAATAGCAACCGGATCGCTCAGCACCTCATATAAGTCATCGGATGCTTGACGAGCAGTGATCACTCTAGCATCTTGAACAAGCCCGTCAATCATATCTTGGACTTTTTGGCACAACACAGATGTCCATTTCAACGCAATATTACTAGCAAAGCACATGTCAACCATCATTTTGCTTCTGATGCCATCAATCATATTTGTTATCGGCAATCCACGAACATCAGATAAGCTTGAATTCCACGACTCTACACCACTAGACGCAACCTGCCCATATCTCCTCCCACCAAAATAAGCATGAGCCCAATTTTCAGGAGGTAAGTTGCATAAAAAGTTATCAACCCTAGGTCCACCGTTCTTCCTAAAGAGCTCCATATTCTGATCAAATTCTTCTCTGGTAGCTGCGTAAACACACGCATTAAATTGGAAAGATATCGCCTTACGAAAAGTGGCCGTACTACCACGGAACTTGTTCATAAGATTATTCTCGACGTGATAAACACAGAAAGAATGGAAACAGCCTGGATATATATTCTTCACTCCTTTCAATATATCGCTGTTACGGTCCGACACAAATGTCAACGTACGTTCTGTCCCAATCGCAGACTTCAGGTGTTAAAAAAAGTACGCCCAATTGCAATCAGTCTCCTCATTGACAACAACAAAAGCCATCGGGAATAATGCTGAAAAAAAATACAAAATAAAAATTAGGCAACTCAACAGTGCGTAGTAATGTACAGTTATATATAAAATTTCGATTACTCACTCACCATTTTGACCATCCTTACCAACAGCAGCAAGCAAAATACCCCTATGTTTCCCCTTCAAGAACGTACCATCAACAGATAACACTGGCCAGCATGATTTAAACCCCATTAAACAAGCACCAACAGCAAAAAAACATCGCCGAAAACGATTAGTTGCTTGATCGATATCAAGATGGTATACACTTTCAGGATTTGTCCTGACAAGTTCATCAAAATATGACGGCAGATACGAATACGATGTTGTGTGATCACCAAAAATGTCTTCTTTAGACGCCTGAATAGTTCTCCAACCAACATAGTAGCTGATATCAATACCAAAATGCAATTTCGCATGGACAACCACATCGTTGGCCACCCACCCGGGCTTAGATCTGACTTCGCACATCACCAACTCAGCAATTATATCGGACGTCAACCTCTTCTTACTAGATGTAGCAAATCCAGAACCACTGGTGTGATGCTTCACATATCTTCTAATATAAAAGAAACCATTTGCGTGCTCAATCGATGCATGAATCCTCCACATACAGTCCTTCACGTCCCTATCCTTACAAACTGCAGTGACCCTAACATGCTCGTTCTTCACATACCGAAATTCAAAACCCATCTCAATAGCATAAAGACATAACGCCTTCCAAAAATCCTTCGCACCACCTTCAAACACTTGCCCCACATCTGTAATAAGATTCGCCCAACTAGCAGTCATCAACTGCGGGGGGCCTGCTGTCACCAAGCTACGCGGATTAACACTGAAAACACCTCGATCAGCATCGCGTTCATACGTATTAGGTAACACCGGAGCCAACCCAACCAAACCCCGACCATCACCCAATCTCTGTTTTATAACTACATTAATCCGACTCATCGACAATTCCCTCATGGATAACAACATGAACGAAACATCATGTCGTCACCCAACACACCCTCACCAACACCGGGTATATTGTAGGACATAACCACATTGTTACGCTGCAGTCCATTAAACTTCGTGCTCACAAATCCAATTAACTCTTCAAAAGTAAAATCCCCCGTACCTTTTTTCACCCCAAAAAAACCATCAAATTTTAGAACGATAGTCACACATGACGCCATATTGAGACAAAACTCTGAAAATAATTGAAAACAACCGTCAACCTAACTATGTAAACTGTCAGCAAAATACATCAGATCGCAAAAAGCATAAACCCGAACACACTGCATGAACTCCTTCATCCACCTCAAACAAAAATGACAACAAAAAAATATAAATCTAGCACTAAACTATAACTGATCTTACTAAAGTATCTTACAAATGTAAACACATTGCCATCAAACTCTACACGCGCGAGATCTGATAACATTACTACATACAACTACCAAATAAAACACACAAAACTCATCATACATCACCACACTATCACTCCGCGAACACAGTTTAATGCAAAAAACAAAAAAAAAAAAACACAAAATCTACAAAAATTATACACAATTAACGTAAAACAAATTATTCATGAACAATTAATTCTGATGAGTTAAGTTTTAACAAACACTTACAGAGATGACGTCGGCTTATTCGAAAATGACTGCTACAGAGATCCATAAATTACACCGAATACGAAATCCGCAATGTTTGAAACGAAACGAATATCTCACCAAATCGCGAAGAAAATTCAGTTTCCATTATACGTCGCACGTTTTCCGCATTCACAGAGAATTAAAAACGTTGGGATCACGTGTACATGGCAACGTCCGCGATTATGGAAATGGCTACTAAGGGCAGTTTAGGTACTTCATGTATGCCTAGGGGGGTCCGTCAAATTATTTTCGAAACTAGGGGGGTTAGCCATAGGGTGGTATCCGCTTGGTAGTTAGTTGGATATAATTTGGAAATTAGGGGGGTCTCTAAAATAATCCCTATTACAATAATAGACAGTAATATTATTACGTTACTCCGTGAATAGCTCAAACAAACAAAAAAATCCAAACAAAATAATAATATTGATGTGGTTGACATCATATTACTATAACAATAGTAACATTACCGTCAACCACAATAATATTATTGTGTTTATAGTAATATTACAATAATAGATAATAATATTATTACGTTACTCCGTGAATAACTCAAACAAAACAAAAAACCCAAAAAAATAATAATATTGATGTTGTTGACAATAATACTATTGTGTTTACAGTTATTTTACTCTCAACGATAGTACTATAATTACGTTGACTTGTCAACAAATCAAACAAAAATAAAAACAAAATAACAAAAAAAATGATAATATTACGTTAATTTATTGTCAACGGCAGAACAATTACATAAATATATTGTCAACGGCAGTACAATTACGTTAATTAACTATCATTGACAGTATACTTACGTTAATTTACTGTCAGTGACATCACAATTACGGTCAACATTTAACGGCGGACGTAAAAAAAAAATAACAAAACCAAACAAAAAAAAAAAAAACTTAAAAAAACACTAAAAAAAGTCAATGCCGGAAACCGGAAATCCAAAAAAAAAAAAAAAAAAAAGTCAACGCCGGAAACCGGCGAAAAAATCCGGAAAAAAAGCGAAAAGTCAACGCCGGAGACCGGCGGCAAAAAAAAATTTTGAAAAAAAAAAGTCAAAATTGAATTTTTGTGATCAAAATTGGATTTTTGTGGACCAAATTATTAAGAATTGGGTATAAGTGGTTGAGGGTAATATTGGCATATACATGAATGTTTTCTTTATTTATAATAAATATTAAAGGGATGAGTTTATTGGTGAAACAAATATAGCCTCTAAACCTTGAATAATAAAGATGTTTTGTTGGGAACTTATGCACAAAAACCCCTATTTCTAGGGCTGTGCGTTGGTTGGTTTGGTTAAAAACCAGCCATAAAACCAACCCAACCCATCCAACCAACTTTGGTAAATATTGGAAACCATTATCGACCCAATTTACATGGGTTGGGTGATGGTTAAAAACCAATTTAATGGGTTGGTTGGTGGTTTGGTTGATGGGTCATCCATCTTAATATTTTTTTAATTTTTTTAATATTTTATTACTTGTTACAACGCTATATCTTTTATAAATTAAATGCGACTAGTTCAACAATATTTAAATAAAAGATTCAAAACATTACGGGCATATATATTGCAAATAAACATAAATAGTTCAACAAATAATAATCGTTCAAATATTTAGAGTATATGTCTTAAAATTAAAATAGTTCAAATTAGATAATTATGTTAGATTTATTGCTTTTAGGAATTTGGTCAATATTAGACAATTTAATAAATGTGATATAAAATAGAAATTTGAAATTAAAAGTATTAAATATTTTAATTAAAATTAATAAATAATAAATTCATGAATAAAGTTGGTTGGCCGATATTAACCGACTAACCAACTTTTTGGCATATTAAAAACCATTATCGACCCAACTATACATGGGTTGGTTGACATTATCGACCCAACTTAAATGGGTCGGTTGATGGTTGATTAACCATCACAAATTATGGGTCGAAAATGGGTTGGTTGGTGGTTAAAACCGATCCATGCACAGCCCTACCTATTTCAATTGCCTGTTATACCGTATACATTTAAATTTCTTGTAATTGTTAATAGGAACTTTTAAAGCAAAATTCAATGATGATTTATTAATATTTCTTAAAGTATTAAAATATTATAAATCTAGATATTTATTACATATATTGAATTTAGGGTAAATTACAAACACCCCCTGAGGTATGGTCAAATTACAAAAACACCCCTCTTGTTTGGATAATTATAGCCACCCCTCAACTCATCAAATTTAGTGGAATCTTCGAGATTATATGGAATATTATCACTTTTGTACCCGTTTTATCTCATTCAAACTCTACATTATGAAGCAAGATGATCATAATATGTGATTTTTAACTTGTATATATCAGTTTGTGGTGCATCGAAAACTGTATTTTTTACACAAAAAGAGTACAAACTAGAGCACATTTCACGGAATCTAGATGACTATGTTGAATTTGGCACCATAAAGGTGGAGGTCTAAGAAAAAATCATAGTTGAGGGGGTAGATGTAATTATCCAAACAGGAGGGGTATTTTTGTAATTTGACCATACCTCAGGGGGGTGTTTGTAATTTACCCTTGAATTTATAATATTATTGTAGGATAAATGTAATAAAATTATATTTAACTAACACGTGCAACGAGTAACATGTATCTTCCTAGTATATATGAAAAATGTCGAACCAATATATATAGCCAGAATTGAAGGAGTTTTGAAACCCATTTTATGAGAAATGGTTGCCCGGAACCCGCTTCTTAGGTTGTCTTAAATCCAGAATTCCACAAGTCAAAGAAAATGGCAAACAACCAATGTAATTGAAGCATGTAGAATTACGACACTCAAAGGTTAATGACATCCGGATACAGGCAACACCAATTTGACAAAACAAAAGAGCAATTATAGGAGAGCAAAAATTCACTGAAAATAACGCTTTTGGATTATTTGTTCTATCAAATTAACAGTCTCAAAGGAACGGGTTCTAGAATGGTACTGTTTGATAGTGTTTCATGTTCTCTTGATCTTCGAGAAAGTTGCACAAGTGTTTGGAGTAGCACCGTCATGCTTGTTTGCCTGAGGGTTTGAAGCTCAATTCCCTGAAAAAACACATTACATATGCATTTTAGTGAATTCCGTCCAAGTAGCAAAGGTGTATTAGCAAGGCCTCGAGGCCAAATTTAATTGAGAGAGAGAGATTGAGAGAGAGAGAGAGAGAGAGAGAGAGAGAGAGAGAGAGAGAGAGAGAGAGAGAGAGAGAGACTAGGCATGTCAATTCGCAGAGAAGCATCAAACCTGAAGAGGTGCAAAAGCGAGAGCCGTCCCCTGGTATGCTGAACTGCATTCTATTTGATGTAACAACATATCTAATGGAAGTATGCAATCACATTAGGTTCTTGAAATAAAAAAGAATTACTTCAAATATGACAGCAAATATTTCACTTTTAATATTATAAATAAAAAAAAAAAAAAAAAAAAGAGTACAAGGTGAAATTTCAAGTACCTTTGATTTTTCATCCTTGATCTTCGACCACCTCTCTTCATTTCAGACTGGGAGTCAGGATCCAAAAGAGGTTTAGGCTGCTTAGCAGAAGGACGCACTTGCCATTTCTTTATCTTTTTCTGAATATCTGCACGTAAAATTGTCCCAATTCTTCCAGATGGATCTCCCCTTTTAGAATCAAAACGTGCAGCCAGGGAAGATTTTGCAGCCAAAAGTCGGCAAACACGCCACTTCAAGGAAAGAGGAGTGCCTTCTAATATGTCCGTGTGTTCTAAATAACCAACCCTAAATCCGGAAAAGCCTGCTACATTATTCATCTTATTGGCACCAAGAAGCTGAAAATTACATGGAGGCACTAGTGCTAATGCTGAGAGACTGCCAGCTGTAGCAACAAGCTTTGCAGCCACCTCACTTCCAACTAAAGCAGATAGGTTTGGAGCAATATATCCGATTCGACTCTCCACACCATCTATATCTTTCTCCATGTACTCGGTATTGTTATTGTCCTCTTCCTACAAGTTAAGTACTACCAATTTAGGACCATAAGCAAGATCGAAAAAAAACATACAAAGTTTGTGAAACAACATCCAAACAAGAGAGGCGTCCGTTCTGTACGTTCATGCAATCCTATACAAAACATATGACTCGGAAAGAAACTACGATATACTAACCAGAACATGATGAAACAATTCATCAAGATCAGCCGTAAAAGAGTCACTAAGAGTATCCTGAAACAAGAAAAAGATTTACTTCAGTTTCAAAAGTTCTTATAAGAATTTAAAATTTACTGTATAAGAACGTACTACAGTTCTGCAATTCAGATATAACTTTTAGCCCTAAACACCAACTTAGATAATGTGCACAAGTATAGCTGACTACAAAGAAAGAAGATTCGATTCACAAACCAGACAACAAGCAACCATTACTTGTGTAGTAAGCACAGACGAAATGTTCATTCTAGCTGATGCGGATATAGCAAAACAAAAGGAGATTCTCAAACATGACAGCAAACAATAATTTAGTACTAGCGGAAAAATTGTTCACTATGACTATTGCACCTTGTGTAATTTGGAAAGCAGTTCAGGTAGGAATAAGGAACTAACTGGTTTCTTTAAGGAACAAAGAACCCAGTCGGCACTCATACGACAAGGGCTATCAAGTACAGCAAGTGATGAAGAAAGACAGAAGACACTTAATAAACGGTACGAGATGGAACCCTTTGATTGGTCAAAACAATTCGGCCAAAAAAAGTACAGATGTCTTTGGCAATCATTACACAGTTGGATCATTTGCTATCTTAAGGTCCAGGCCAAGTCAATGTAGAATTATGATAGCATACTTTAATCTCGACTACCTCTTCAACGTTGACAACTAATGAACATATGATCGCCAAAACATGTTCATCCTTCTTGTCAATTCCTACAGACAAATTTAGACCGAGAGAAGGAGAGACCAAGAACAACTAAATTTTAAATATCAGTGATTTCTCCTAACATAAGATGCATCGACTATTCGTAAACCTTAAAATTTAGCGAAGGAAGGCAAAGGAAAAGCAAAATGTCCAGCTATAAAGTACAATTGAAATCATTGAACGTCTGAGAAAATTTATAAGTAAATGTGCTGCTTCTATTATAAGTTTTCTTATCGGCCGCAAGTAATTATATATTCTAGTGATCCAACAGACTAAAAGATCTAACAATACAACTTGAGTGGAAAACAAGAACTTGCTCACAACGTAAACAACTGCAATTCCTGATGTTCACTTCAATTATGCAATTCCCTTTCCCTTAAGATTCGTACAAACAAGAAAGAATAGTTGATAAGCTAGCTAACTCATACGAAGGACATGATCATAAAAAAAAATAAAAAAAAATAATAATTAAGTTTATATGAACTAACATGATCAAACAATGGCATAATTCACACTATAATAGGGCTTTAACTCAGAAGCATTAATGAAAACAGCACAAGCAAACAAAAAGCATAATCAAGCAATTAATATAACTGAATCGAAATAGAGAGCACGTACCATGGTTTTCTTCTTCGAATTTCTGATGCGAGAGAAGGAGATTTAAACACCAAAATTGATGATTGTATCCCTGCAAATAAACTGGAAGAAGAACACCGAAGTGGAAGAATAAAACTAAAAATTAAAACCCTAGTCCCCAAATCAAACGATATACAAACCAGGAAAAGCAAAATCGCCAAGGGCTTATGAAGCAGATCAGTAAACTGTGTATATATATATGTGTATATATATATATATATATATATATATATATATATATATATATATATATATATATATATACTTACTCCAAGAACGCGATTCTGCTGCAATCTGTAATCGTGAAGAATCAAAATCAAATCGCCTTTGTTTGGTTTTTATTTGCAGTGTTTCTTCCGTAGATTAATTGTAGTAGTAGGGTGTATCTCTGATTCGCGAAAAACTCCTTACATTCAAATAATATGGGTTTTTTTTGCACAAGTCCCTACTATGTTTAGGGGATATATATATATATATATATATATATATATATATATATATATATATATATATATATATATATATATATATATATTATTTGAGGCATTTTTTACTATATACTTTTATTATTTTTGATTATTTTTACGTGGGATATTTTGGTATTTATATTTTTTTTTCTTCAAAATATCTAATTGCTTAGATATTTTTAATTTTCTTAATAAAATATTTTATTTTTGTCAATTTGAGTTTCTTCATTTTTTTTTCTTAAATGTCTTCCGGTAGTTCAAACATCCTAAGATTACAAACATCTTTACAGTCCTATTATTGTTGAGAATTTGAAGTACCGGAAGACATTTAAGAAAAAAATGAAGAAATTCAAAATGACAAAAATAAAAGGTTTTATTCAGAAAAAAAAATCTAAGCAATTAAATGTTTTGAAGAAAAAAATAAAAATATCAAAATTCCAAGTAAAATTAACCGAAAATGTTAAAAAATATAGTGAAAAATGGCTCAAACAAACCCTTATATTTATAGGCTTAGCACGGGTATTATCGTCATATTTTGGAAAAAATATAAAAGCAGGGGTTTTTTTGTATTTATGTGTAGTAGATGATGATAAAAAGTCCATATTACATGAGTGTTTTTTGTATTTAACTCTATTTATTATAAATAAAGGAAATATTCATGTATATGACAAAATTACCCCAACCATGTACACCATTTTTTTTAATTGTAACCCCAATTTAATCAATTTTGACCACAAAAATCCAATTTTGACTTTTTTTTAAAATTTTTTTTTTTTTTTAACGCCAGCTCCGGCGTTGACTTTCGATATTTTTTTTCTGGTCTGTTTTTTCCGGCGTTGACTTTTTTTTTTTCGCCGCCGGATTCCGGCGTTGACATTTTTTTAGCGTTTTATAGTTTTTTTTTTTTTTAACGTCCGCAGCTAAACGTTCACTGTAATTGTGATGTTATTAACGGTAATTATACTGTCACTGACAATAAATTAACGTAATTATACTGTCACTGACAGTATATTAACGTAATTGTACTGCCGTTGACAATACATTTATGTAATTGTACTGCCGTTGACAGTAAATTAACGTAATATTATTATTTATTTATTTTGTTATTTTTTTAAATTTGTTTGATTTGTTGACAAGTAAACGTAATTATCGTTGAGAGTAAAATAATTGTAAACACAATAATATTACTGTTAACCACATCAATATTATTACTTTTTTTGGGTTTTTTTTGTTTTGTTTGAGTTATTCACGGCGTAACGTAATAATACACCAGGCCAAAATGCAAGACTGGCGACGTTTTTTTCGCGAAGCTTATGAGTTCGTCGCCTATTTGCGACGTTACGGAGCTACAATCGTCGCTGAAAGTGGAAAACCCAGATTTAGTTCAAAACCCTAGCGACGATTTTCCGAAATAGTCGCTAGTTCGCGACGCAAGATCTATAAACGTCGCACGTCCGTATGAAAAAAAAAATAAAAAAATATTTTTTTGGCGACGAAAACTACCTTTCGTCGCAAGATTTACATACTTTGGGATTTTATATTTGAAATCTCGCGACGTAACAGTGTCATACGTCGCAAATATTATTTTAAAAAAGAAAAAATAATATACGATGCGACGGTTTCGTAGAAACGTCGCTAGAAATGCCAATTATTTAATAATAATTAATATATGGCGACGGAAGGATGTAAAACGTCGCCATAGTTTTATTTAAAAGAAAAGTTTTTTTTTCGTTGCGACGGATGTTACAAACTGTCGCAATAGATATTTTCAATTTTTTTTTCTGGATTTATTGGCGACGTAATTGGTGATTCGTCGCTAGTCTTCCTTTTAAAAAAAAATTAATTTTTGTTGCGACGGAAAGTTATAAACGTCGCAAAGGTTGATTAATTATTTCCCCATACCCTAATTCGATCAGTTTCTTTCTCCCTCTTCTCTCTCTAAATTTCTCCCTCTCTCTTTTTCCTCCGATCTGCCCACCGCCGTCTGCCGTCCGCCGCCCGCTGCCTACCGCCCCGCTGCCCGCCGCCTGCTGCCCGCCGTTCGTCGTCATACCACCGGCGTTAGCCCTCCTCCGTGATACCCTAATTCGCCTCCAATCTCCGCCGCACTCTATCCTCCGCCGATCCCGCCAGCCCTCGGCCGCCAGCCGTTGCCGTCGCCGACAGCCCTCCGCCGTCAGCCCTCTTTCGTCTCTGGCAGACCTCTGCCGCCATTCCTCCTCCGTCTGCCCTCCTCCGTCAAGAATTTCAAGGTAATTTTGCTTTTTTTTTTTTTAAATCTTTGTATGTTAATAATTTTTATAAGATTGTTAATGTTTAAGGATTGAAAGGCTAATTTTGTTAATAATTTTGCTTTTGGTTTTGTTTGTTTGTTTATGTTGACAATTTCGTATGTGTTTGATTACTACGAACTGTTTTTGGGTTTTTGCTCGGAATTATGTGTTTGTTTGTTTTATGTTGATTTGATGAGCCTGTGTTGCTCGGAATTATGCGAACTGTTCTTCGGTTTTATGTTGCTCGGAATTATGTGTTTTCTCTGAACTGTTCTTACCAAATTCAAATTAAATTCAAACAAAACTTGAAAAATTGAAAGCTTTCCCGTTGAAAATTGAAAATTGATGTCAATTAAAAATTGAAAGCTTTCCCGTTGAAAATTGAAAATTGATGTCAATTAAAAATTGAAAGCTTTCCCGTTGCGACTACCACCTTAATTTAGTTTTAGTTTTTGAATGTAACTTTGACTTGATAGAATAATTGTGATTTTAATAATTGTGACCCTTCCCAATTTCTAGGTAATCTTGTTAATTAAAGCATGCCAAAAGATAGGAGTTGGGTTTTATTAGATGATCGTCGGTTAGAAGTATATCAAAATGGTTGTGTGGAATTTATAGATTTTGCCTTCGCTAAATGTGACGTTGATAATAAAATAAGATGCCCATGTAGAGACTGTAAGTGTCGTAAATGGGGGGATCGTGAATTCGTGCATAAACATTTACTTTGGAGGGGTTGGGATAAACTTTATGGGCAACGCCGATGGACTCTGCATCGAGAGTCCGAAGAAGAATACATTGGCGAGGAAATGAACAATACTAATCATACAGAAATTCCCGAAGTTGCAATTTTAAATGAACCTTTTGATGTACGTGATAACATGGAAGACTTACTGCATGCGTGTCTTCATCACGATCATCATCACGATCAAGAAGATCTGCACGAAGAACCCAACCCCGAAACTGATGATTTTCGTAAACTCATTGAAGAGTGGTGCATCCCCGTTTATGATGGATGCCGGGTATATACTAAACTTTCCTTTATCATGGAGTTCTACAAAATTAAGTCTCGTGGCAAGATAAGTGATAATACATTTACTGAAACTCTTCAGTTAATGAGAAAACTTGATTTTTTAAATATACCCGACTCTTTTTATGAAGTTAAGAAGCTCATCGGTAAATTGGGGTGTGGTTACGTCAAGATTGATGCGTGTGAGAATGACTGCATGTTGTTGTGGAAGGATGACTTGAACTTAAATGCATGCAAAGTGTGTAATGCTTCAAGATGGAAGAATCCAGTAGAAAACCAACCGAGTTCTTCAACCTCTCAGCGCAAAAGGGTACCGAAAAAAGTTTTGCGACACTTTCCATTGATTCCGAGGCTCAAGCGGCTATTTATATGTCGAAATCAGCAATTAACATGAGATGGCACGCTGAGTCTCGATGTAACGATGGCGTTCTCAGGCACCCTGCTGATTCTGATGCTTGGAAAGAGTTTGACAAGAAGCATGACTCATTCTCTTTGGACCCTCGAAATGTAAGGCTTGGCTTGGCTACTGACGGTTTTAATCCCTTTGGATCATTGAGCAGCAAGCATAGCACATGGCCTGTAATTCTAATGGTTTACAACTTACCACCAAATATGTGCATGCAACGCTCTAATATTATGATGTCATTGCTTATTTCTGGTCCTAATAATATTGTAATATTACTGTAAACACAATAATATTACTGTGGTTGACGGTAATATTACTGTTGTTATAGTAATATTACTATCAAGCACATCAATATTATCATTTTGTTTGGGTTTTTTTGTTACGTTTGAGTTATTCACGAAGTAACATAATAATATTATTGTCTATTATTGTGATATTACTATGGCCGACGGTAATATTACTGTTGGTATAGTAATACTACTGTCACACACAATAGTATTAATTATTTTGGCTTTTTATTATGTTTACATTTGTTGAACGATCAACATATTAATATTACTCTATTAGGCAATAATAATGAATTTTGTTGTGTTAATATTATTGTGCTAGAGATTAATATAGCAATATTACTGTGTTAAACTCTAGTATAGTTAATTTTATTGTGTTTAATAGTAATATAGTTAATGTTACTGTCAATCACAACAATATTGTTGTTTAAACGGAAAAAAAAAAAGATGTTACAGAAAGAAGAATTTTTTTTTTCGAAAAAGTCAACGCAAGAGACCACCGCCGGTCAAAGCCGGAAACCGGTGGCGGAAAAATCAAGAAAGTGAAAAAAAAAAAAAAGTCAACGCCGATCGACGGCAGTGACGGACGAAATTGTCCATACAAATGTGTTTTGGGTCAAAATTTAATAATTTGTGAAATTTGGGGTCAAATTGAGGTTAGATTAAATTAAATGATGAAATTGGAGCATATTAAAGTATGAGGGGCTATTTTAGTCTTTTACAAAAATTTGGACCATGTGTAGATTTTTTCCTAAAAGAGTTTATTGTCTGAATCTATTTATGAATAAGTACCTATTGATGGGCTTATTTGTAAAGAGCACTTAAAAATTAGCGTTGTGCAATAAATAAAATATAAATTTATTTTATTTTTTTAATATATTTTTTTTTCCGTAAAGTTTACTTTTTCGAATATTACTATATATGATAATAGTCAACTATAATCATATTCTTACATCATATATAGTTTTTTGCTCATTTTCAACTTGAAAATTGTATATTCTCGATGAGGTAGGATAGTTCAGTCATATTTAAAAAAAAAAAAAAAAAAAAAAAAAAAACTATTATTAATAAAATATGCAATCAACATTAAAAAAAAATAAAGAATCATAATTTGAATCTTCTCACAACAAGTGAACTTCTATTCCCACAATATATATCCAAAAAATCACATGTGTAAATTTTATAACTAAAACAACCATCAGCATCACTATACATTGAAAAAAAATTACATATCTTATATATGACTATACATAACTACATGTGACTGCATATGACTATATATAAATGTATCTGACTACAGATAAGTGTATATGAGTACATATAACTGTATGTGACTACATATAATTGTATGTGACTACATAGCTGATTCTCTCTAATTATCTTGTTGTTGCCCATCTTCTTCAACATTAGAAAACACTAAAAAACAGATAGAGGTCGAGAGGAGATAGAGGAATATGGAGAAAGATACTTTAACCTCAGAATTCGGCGGCGTAGGACTCAAAACGATTGATCAAACAACCAACAAAAAAAAATCGAAACAAATAAAAAAATACCCCAAAAATACATATTATCTTACTTTGGTCTCAGATCTTGCGACGACGGCAAAAACTCGACAACGACTTTTATCTATCGTTTTCACTGACTTTGGCCTCTAATTTCACGACGGCGGCGACAGAGAACTCCACAAATTCCGAGGAGCGGCCGAAGGGGGAGCAACACTAGACGGAGGGGGAGCGGGGCTTGAAGGGTGGAAGGTTTGTGGGTTGACCTATTTCAACACCTTGAAAATGTAGATCTTCTACATCTCCACGCTCTTCTTCGTCCTCTTCATCTTCTCTCCGCTGACGGCCGCCTTCTTTTCTGTTGCGAGCCTTCTTTTGTCGCTGGAATTTGGCGAGAGAGAGTTAAAGAGAGGGAGAGAGGGAGAGATTAATGTATGTTAATTGATTATTGAATCACATGAATCTATATGTTCGATTATGTGTTTATGTGAATCGTTCGTTGAGCATGTTAATAATTTGATTTCATTTCGCGAGCATGCTATGATGATTTAATTTATGTCATTTAAATTAATTATATATGCAAGCATGTTTGTCGGTGATTGAAAGCGAAAAGATACGCAATTAATTGTAATTATTGTGTACGTGTTTGTTTATATAAATTATATAAAAAAAATTGTTTTCCGCTGCGTACACGTGCCCGATCCCCAACAAAAACTAGGTACTAAAACCTGGAGGTGGGGTAAGGGGTCGATTTGTACCAGAAGGAAGAATAAGTTCAATGTCGTTAGAAAGACTTATATCTTTTACTAGATTGATAAGATCTACCTCGCTAAGAGTACTAGGTCCCCACTGATCACCGGGCTCACGTACCTCGGAAAGAGCAAGGGAACCATCCTCCGAAGGGGCTTGAGAACCCCTCAGAGGTAAAACCCCGTCAATTTGACCCCGAATCTTCCCTGAAGAGGAGAAACGCGGACCCTCCTCGGAAGAAGAAGCGATATGCATTAGTTCACTGGACGATGGGGTAGTATCAAAACCCCCACCGTCGTCCTCGAGTTTACGAAGGAGCATGGCTTGTTTAGTCGGTTCAGACGAAGCGACGACATAGGTAAAAAGATAAGGAAAAAGAGGAAAAAAAACAAAAAAAGAACAAGAAAAGCAGAGAATAACTTTAAATAAACAGAGTCTCACTAAGAGGATTTTTTGTTGAGTGAGAAGGGAATAAATCGTCGGAATCAAAAAATACTAGTTGCAGAGAGAGGGCTATAGATAAACGGTGAAGGAAAATGACAATCTATTAAGGAGGCAGTATTTATAAGGAAGCATAATAAACGATTAATCTTGGCCACCAAAACGAGCGGCTAAGATGAGATAAATGCATCGATTCCAGCGGAAACACCTATTGACATACTTCAATAAAGATATGTCGGGTACATGAATCGAAGTCCTAGTCCACAGGCACCGCACAGAGGAGTCAATAGAAAACATGACATGTGGTCGGAAGAGTAAAAGACGCAACCTCTTTACTCCGCACTTTTGAATTGAAAATATGGAGTAGGGGGTAATTGATAGGGACTAATTCATCTTTAGAGACCTTTTCGTCAATAAACATGACTAATAGAGGGCTTGACGCAGCCCATATGAAATCGGACCGGCCCAACAGATAATATAAGGCCCATAATCAGAGAATAAAACCATGGCTATAAAATTTCCCCACCTCGGGATATATGGAGAAGTCTGGAGCGCTCACACGATATGAGGACGACCACGATGTGGTATTAAGAAGAAGCTCGGTAACAATATGAGACGAAGTAAGTGTGGACCTCATCTTGTACCCTTGAAAACGACATAAGCTCTTTGAAAGCAACAGGAAGGCCCAACATTCGGCGGCAAGCCCAAGAAGTTGGGGAAGAAATCCTAAAAGGAAAGCCTTGACCACCAAGTCAAGAGACGTCTCTAAAAGGGAAGTCCTCTTAACAAACTCACACAGGAAAAACACATACATATAACAAAAGTAGTTGACGGGATCTCCGGCAACTCTTTCTTAGATATCTTCCAAGTAGTTGACGTCGTCACATCTGACATCTCGGAACAAAGCAATATATAATCTAGAAAAACTACAACCGCCTTTATGATCCGTCAAATGAAAACAACAAAGTGAAAATATAATCTGCATTATTAAATTGCAAACAACAAAAAACCTATATGATATGCATCATCTAATTGTAAACAACAAATTAAAAAAATGTATATGATATGCACCATCTATATTTAATTGCAAACAACTAACTACATATATTTAATTGCAAACAACAAACTGAACAATATGATATGCATCATCTATATGTAAATAATAACAATAAAAAAATTTCTAATGTTACAAATTGTAATTTGCACTTTTCTGTTTATATATATATATATATATGAGAGAGAGAGAGAGAGAGAGAGAGAGAGAGAGAGAGAGAGAGGGCATGTATAATGGGGAGGGAGAGATAGAGAAAAGAGTGAGAATAATGAGTAGGAGAGAGAAGAGAGAGAAGAAGAGTGATAAGAGAAATAAGTTAACAACTTCCATATATAATCATATATTAACAGAGGAGTGTTATAGAATATATTATATGAAATATCTTATATAGAAATTATACTAAGGAATGGAATTGCGTGCGTAATGTGAAGATGAATATTCATGAAGCTTGTTACAGCAAGAAAGAAAAACAAGATAATTGACCGAAGGAATTGCTGTGTATTTTCATTAGCCAAATATGGTATTTATATATATTATTTACAAGCATAGTCATCCTCATACAAAATAGAGGTAAAGTCATGCATTGACACGTGTGATGACGTAAGTATACTCAATACTTAGCCATCAACATATACTTTAGTATATATCTTTTATAATACTCCCTCTTTGAATAAGTATTGAGTAAAGTTTATGTATATGCCTCGTTAAAATTTTCGATCAGAAAATCCATTGGGACAAAACTGGTCAGAAGGAAAATAGTACATAACTCAAACTCAAGCCGTGTTCATAAGTTGCCTCGTTAAAAATATTTACTGGAAAACCCTATTAGCAACGTATCTAATAATTACGGGAGTCGATGGAGAGATAAGGAACATCAAAACTCTTGGAGAGATAAGGATGAAGAATCTCATGATTTACCCACAATAAGAGGAGAGAAGTTGGGTGAACTTGGAGACCTTACGGCAACAACTTCAACCCAAGACGATAACTCACTTAAATACGGCAAATCAATCTAGGTTTCCTGTCTATTGTATTTAAATACCATATCTAAAGCCTATTTGTTCACGGTGAAAAAAACATACAGCAATAAAAAAAAAAAGCTTTTCAATATTATTCTCTCTTATTAAAATTACTCTCTGTTTCTCTCTTTTCTTCATTCTAGAGCCAGTGTGAACACTAGGCAACGATTATAGATTCACCTCAATACTCTCTCCTGTCTTACCTTTGATTTATTTTATTTTTTTTCCTTTAGATATGGCTATGTTATCATTGAACGTTGGTAATTTTATTACTCTCCGACTCACTCCAAACAATTAACCCTTGTGGCGAGAGCAAGCCTTAACTCTTGCCGAAAGTCAAGAGTTCGTGGGGCATCTCACAAACGAAGATCCTGCCCTTACCAAATTTAAAACTCCGAATCCAGACAACTCAAAAGATGCAAAAAAGTCCACCCCTCCGTCCACTCCACAGTTAACTGAAGCCTTCATAGCCTGGCGACAATCTGAACGTTTACTTCGAGGGTGGATTATCGGAACGCTCACTGAGGAAAGTCTTGGACTTGTTGTTGGTCTTGACACAGCTTATGCAGTGTGGGAGGCCCTAAAAAATGCATATGCCCAAGAATCACAGGAACGTGAATTCACACTACGACAACAAATAACGTATCTTCGAAAAGAGGATCACACAACAATCACCGAACACATTAGCAAATTCAAAGTTTTCTGTGACAACTTAGCGGCTATCGGAAAACCTGTTCCAGATCAAGAAAAAGTTTTTTGCCTTCTCACAAGTCTTGGCCCACAATATGAAGTTTTTACCACAACTATGTTGAACCTCCAAGGCCTGCATACTCAGAATTGGTATCTCAACTCCAAAATTTTGATCAAAGGCGTAATTGATTCTCCAACCAGACGGATGGCCCCACTCCTACTGTCCACCCTCAAATGGATTTTTATGGACAACAACAGCGATACTCAAAATCAAATTCATCAGGCTATCGTGGCTCATCACGGAAATTCACTTCCAACGGACGTGGTTTTCAGGCACAACAACAAAGAGACTCCAACCATGGTAATTCATCTTCTTCAAATCTGCAACGATGACCTCCACCACCAGGGCAACACCGAATGACATCTGCAGAAAGGGAAAAATTTCGCGATCAACAATGCCAATATTGTGGGGCGATGGCCCACTATGTTGGTGGGTGCCAAAGAATTCCACTCAAAATAATGAAATTCCACAGGCACGTGCAGCTCTTACATTGGATAATACCATTGGAGACACGGAATGGACCATGAACACCGGAGCCTCCAACAATATGAAAGGTAAACCAGGTATGTTAACAAATATTCGTACACATTTTTGTGTTGATTCTGTGTTAATAGGAGATGGTTCTTCTCTGCCAATTCTTGCAACTGGTGATTCTTCTTTACGACAAAAAAATATTACCTTGCCTCTCAATGATGTTTTGTTTCTTCCAAACTTAACAAAAAATTTATTGTCTTTAAGCCAAATAACAACTCAATTTCCAGTTAATTGTGAGCTTTCTAATGTTGATTTTTGTGTTAAGGATCGGGCAACAGGTCGACCAATGATCACTGGGAAACGCAAGGGTGATCTCTATGTCTTGCCCACTTTTCCGGAACTATATTTCTCTCATCGTTTTAGGTCCGGCACTGCAGAAGTTTGGCACCAACACCTAGGCCATCCCCAATATTCAGTTTTAAGTATGCTTAAAAATAAAGGACTTATTGATATCGTAGGGACAACAAAATCTCAAAAGTTGTGTGATAGTTGTCAACTAGGAAAGCTTAGTCGTTTACCTTTCTCTTGTTCAAAACATTCAAGCATTAGTATTTTTGAAAAAAATCATTGTGACTTGTGGGGACCTGCCCCTGTTTTATCGATTGGAAAGTTTTGATATTATGCTTGTTTGGTTGATGATGTTTTCAAATATACGTGGATTATCCCCTTACGAAATAAATCTGACTTTTTTGATGCATATATTGCTTTTGAAAAGTATGTCTTTAGGCAGTTTAATAAAAAACTCAAAGTCTTTCATTCCGACGGAGGTGGTGAATTCGTCAATTCCAAATTATCGTCTCACTTTCGCTCTTCAGGTATTGTTCATCAGGTATCTTATCCTTATACTCCCGAACAAACTGGTATGGTTGAAAGATGTCATAGGACTATACGAGAATTAGGAATGACCATGTTATTTCACTGTGGTGCACCTTTATTTTTATGGACAAAAGCTTTTACTGCGGCCGTATATCTTATGAATCATCTACCATCATCTGCTCTTAACTTTCAAATACCTTATTTCATGCTTCGTGTAACGCATCCAGTTTATTCGTCACTTCAAGTTTCTGGGTCTAAATGTTTTTCATACACTTGGGATACAAGAAAAAATAAATTTGACCCAAAAACGGTTAACTGCATTTTTGTAGGATATAACGACACGTATAAGGCAAATAAATGTTTTCATCCTTCAAGCAAAAAAAATTTATATCACGTCATGTTGTATTTGATGAATTCATTTTTCCATATAGACCTACTAACACGTCTTGTATTGCAACAGAACAGCCGCATGCAATGAGTATTTTTGACTCATGGCTGCCACATGCTACTGTTTCTTCTTCACCAGGTATATCTACGGCGGCTTCATTACCTCCTTAAACATTTATGCTCCATCTGAAACAATTTCATCGCCAGAGTCTCATGTGTCTGATAATTTTCCCGAAATATTTGAAACACCCGAATCGTCTCACACCAATCTTGTACCAGTGACTCATTCAATGGTTACTCGATCTAAATTAGGAGTGATAAAACCAAACCCGAAGTACGCCTTAACCACCATCACATCTTCCAGTATACCTCGTGAGCCTCATAATGTCAAAATTGCCTTGGCAAATCCTGGTTGAAGAGCAGCCATGTATGAGGAATTAGATGCACTACATAAAAACGAGACTCGGTCTCTTGTTCCACGCACACCAAACATGCATATCATTGGTTCGAAATGGGAGCTCAAATCAAAACATAAACCTGATGGCTCTTTAGATCGTCTCAAGGCACGTTTGGTTGCAAAAGGGTATCATCAAATTGATAGAGTTGATTACACTGAAACATTTTCTCTGGTTATTAAACCAGGGACAATACGCATGATAGTAACCATAGCTCTAGTTCAAAAGTGGCCTATTCGCTAGTTAGATGCATGGTTTGATTTTCGAAGATCTTTACATGTAACAACCACCATGGATGACAGATCCTCAATATCCGTCCCATGTTTGTAAACTTCAAAAGACCCTCTATGGTCTAAAACAAGCACCGCGTGCCTGGTTTGATCTATTTAGCTCATTTCTTATTAAATATGGTTTCTTTTGTAGCTTAGCTTATCCGTCACTATTTATTTTTCACTCCGTTTACGGATCATTATATTTATTACTTTATGTAGATGATATGTTACTCACTGGATTAACTTTAAAACTTGTTTCCGACTTTATTCATGTATTAAGCAATGAGTTTGCAATGAAAGACTTGGGGCCTATTCATCATTTTCTTGGAATGGAAGTTACGTCAACAACGAGTGGATACTTCATTTGTCTCAATCACACTATGTACTGACTATACTTGAACGCTCCAATATGGTGGATTGCAATCCAATGAGTACACCTCTTGAAGCTAAAACGAAAACATCATCTACAGATATTCTTTTGACAGATCCAAGCTTTTATCGAGGACTTGTTGGAGCTCTACAATATCTTACACTAACTCGTCCTGATCTTTCTTACAGTTTTAATTATGTATCTCAATCCATGCATGCTCCGACGGTCACACATCTAAAAATGGTTCGACGCATTTTACGATATATTAGAGGGACCATTCAAATAGGATTACATATTTCTTCACGCACTACACTTGATTTTTTTGCCTTCTCTGATGCAGATTGGGAAGGGTGCCCTACTACATGGCGCTCAACTATCGGTTATTGTACATTCTTTGGGTCTTGTCTCATGGTGTGCTAAGAAGCAACATACAATTTCTCGCTCCAGTACAGAAGCCGAATATCGTGCCATGGCAAACACGGCGGTTTAACTCACATAGATATCTTTTATTTTGAAAGACCTTCGAGTTCCATAGTCATCACCTCCGGTACTCTATTGCGACAACCTTAGTTCTCTTTATATGACAGTGAATCCTGTATTCCATGCACGTAGCAAACATATCGAGCTGGATTATCATTTTGTGCGCGAACGCGTTGCACGTGGGCTACTTGTCACTCAACATATTTCCTCTGAAAATCAAGTTGCTGACCTATTCACAAAGCCAATGTCACAAATCGCTCTTCGTTCTTTCCGCAACAAACTTTGCCTTCAGCCCTGGCAAACTTTGCGGGAGGATATTAGCAACGTATCTAATAATCACGGGAGTCGATGGAGAGATAAGGAAGATCAAAACTCTTGGAGAGATAAAGATGAAGACTCTCGTGATTTACTCACAATAAGACGAGAGAAGTGGGGTGAACTTGGAGACCTTACGGCAACAACTTCAACCCAAGATGATAACTCACTTAGATAAGGAAAATCAAGGATTCATAGTTATCTAGGATTCCTGTCTATTGTATTTAAATACCATATCTAAAGCCTAATTGTTCACGGTGAAAAAAACATACAGCAATAAAGAAAAGCTTTTCAATATTATTCTCTCTTATTAAAATTACTTTCTGTTTCTCTCTTTTCTTCAAACCGGACGGGACAAAATCAGTTAAAAGGGAAAAAGAGTACAGCGCACTATTACTCCCCTTGAAAGGAGCAGTGTAAACCTCCGGGGGCAGCTATCAATCTTGCCCCATATTGGTTCTTCTCTTTTAATGTCGTATACTATTTTTTATCGGCAAGGGTGCATGGATTAACTTTTATCGTATATGCTTGTTTGATCGCCTAATATTTATCTATCTCTTACTTATGCTATATAATCAACATTATCATGTTAGTGGGCAACAAGATGTACCTGCCATATTACAAAACATTGTTCATTGTTATAATAATCGTAGACAATATATTGAGCAATTGAGAATGTAAAATAGTATCGATGAATATCTCATTTTTATCCCTATATTTCATTGAAATAACTTATGGGATTCTCGGTATTCTCAGGACTTGATACCGTTTTTTCGATATCAGGCTCAACATAATTATCTGGAGCATTCTCACTATGAACCACTTGGTTCGAGGGTTCATAGATTTTCCCCTTTCCTTTTCTAAGAACAACGTCATTTGATCCAATGGGTCTACTCCGTTTTTTTCATGGGGGATCATCATTCATTTTCGCATGTTCTTCAGGAACAGCGATCCTAGCTGGAACATCCACAGCTGGAATATAAGACTTTGTGACTTTACTCAATGCATCAGGAAGTCTATTGGCAATATTTTGTAAATGAATTATTTTATGGATCTCATTTTCACATTCAGAGGTATGTGGGTCTACATGAGATAAATGTTGCTCACACCATGTGAGATTCTTGATTGGTTTTTGTTTATCATTATCGCGGATATTCTGAATATCCTTACCAATCGGTATAAATTATGTCTCATGAAAGTGACAATCCGAAAATCTAGCGGTATATAAATCACTCATCATTGGTTCCAAGAACCTAATTATTGACGGTGAATCAAACTCAACGTTTATGCCAAGTCAACATTGGGGACCAATTTTAGTCCTCTAAGGATGAGGAATTGACACTTGCATAGCACAACCAAATGTGCGTAAGTGCGAAATATCTGGCTCGAAGCCCAATGCCAATTACATTGGGGGGAATGCATATGATAAGCAGTTGGGCGCAATCTAATCAGTGTTGATGCATGCAATACTGCATGGCCCATGTTGCGCTAGTGAGTTTAGATCTCATTAGCAAAGTACGGGGAATTATTTGAACGCGTTTAATCAATGATACCGCCAATCCATTTTCAGTGTGAATGTGTGCTACTGAGGGCTCGACATTTATTCCCAGTGTTGCACAATAATTTGTACTAGCAAACGCGCAAATGCCACATTTCGCGTAGTACCATTAGGCAACATAATTGTTGCTATCCCGAAGCCATTTATTATCTCCACGGATATGATTTTAATTTGTGTCTTGCACAATATCATACTCAAAAAATATATTGTATTATTGAATATTGAGTGTGATGTTGCTCTATCGAGTATGCAATAGTCATATGTGTCCATGTTTTTCATGTACGAGCGATCAAAATCAACTCGACCTCGGGTATCTATCCTCCATATGTACATTTGGATGTATTCAAAACGACTCAATCTTGGGAATCGCACCTTCCAAGAGAGATTATACATGGATACACTCAAAATAGCTCAATCTCGGGAATTGCACCTTCCGAGTGATATATATATACAGTGGGTACAAAATAACCCCAGAAAGTGCGTTAAGTTCAGGCTTGCTGTTAATAGCCTCTAAATTGGCACTTGACGGGTCTTACCACGTCTTATAATGACTCTACGGGCTCCAGACTCGGAGTTTTGTTTAGATACTTTGCCTTTAAATCCGCTTTTGACATATATTACCACGTCTTTACTCAACGAGCCTCAGGCTGAGAGTTATTACTTAGCCTCTAAATCAACCTTCTTGTCTCAAGGAGTTTAGACTCGGATCTATATTAAATATTTAGCCTCTAAATCGGCTTTCTTATCTCAACGAGCTTAAGCTCGGAGCTATATTAATGATTTAGCCTCTAAATCGACCTTCTTATCTCAAAGAGTTTAGACTCGGAGTTATATTAAAGATTTAGCCTCTAAATCAGCTTTCTTGTCTCAACGAGTTTAGACTCGGATCTATATTAATGATTTAACCTCTAAATCAGCCTTCTTGTCTCAACGAGCTTAGACTCAGGGTTATATTAAAGATTTAGCCTCTAAATCGGCTTTATTGTCTCAACGAGCTTAGGCTCGGAGCTATATTAATGATTTAGCCTCTAAATCGGCTTTGTCTCAACGAGCTTGGACTCAGAGCTATATTAATGATTTAGCCTCTAAATCGGCTTCTTGTCTTAATGAGCTTAGGCTCGGAGCTATATTAATGATTTAGCCTCTAAATCGACTTTCTTGTCTCAACGAGTTTAGACTTGGAGTTATATTAAAAATTTAGCATCTAAATCGGCTTTCTTGTCTCAACGAGCTTCATGCTCGGAGCTATATTTCATTTACTTGACAGGAATTCCAACGTCTTGATTCAACGAGTTTTAGGCTCGGAGTTATATGATCAATTTAGCCTCTAAATGGGCTTTCTTGTCTAAACGAGTTTTGACTCGGAGTAATATTAACGATTTAGCCTCTAAATTATCTTTCTTGTTTCAACGAGTTTAGACTCGGAGTTAATGTAACAATTTAGCCTCTATATAGGTTTCTTGTCTCAACTAGCTTAGGCTCGGAGCTATATTTCATTTACTTTACGAAATTTCACGTCTTGAATAAATGAGTTTTTCGGCTCGCAGTCATAGTATGACCTCTATACGGTCTTTGTTAAGATCTACGGGTACTATGCCCGGAGTTAATACGATAGCCTCTAAATCGACTTTCAGCGGAGATTATTATTTCTCTAACTCCACGAGCGTCAAGCTTGGAGATAATCTCATAGTCTCTAAATCGACCTTCAACTGAGATTATTATATATTTTACTCGACGAGCATCATGCTCGGAGTTAATATATTGGCATCTAAGTTGGTCCACTGATCTGTTAAACGTAGCACGTACTTATAGCACTGTTTGAGATTCACAAGCTTGCAAATATAAATTTCAGCAGCCATTCAACAAATATATGAGCTATATATGTAAATACACGAATCCATCATATCCTTCGAGTAATAATAGCGTATAAAATACCGAAGTATTCGCTCATCATTCTCGTTTGGCTTTTCGACAGTAATATTGAGGATCTGGATTTTCATAAAATAAAATTGAAAGAAAAATACTAAATAGCAAACCCTTTATCGAGCAAAACCTCGTGCTGATAACGTGTTATAGAATATATTATATGAAATATCTTATATAGCAATTATACTAAGGAATGGAACTGTGTGCGTAATGTGAAGATGAATATTGAAGCTTGTTACAATGAGAAAGAAAAAGAAGATAATTGACCGCATAAATTGCTTTGTATTCTCATTATCCAAATGTGATATTTATACACATTATTTACAAGCATAGTCATCCTCGTCCAAAATAGAGTTAAAGTCATGCATTAACACGTGTGATGAGGTAAGTATACTCAATATAGCCATCAAGATATATTTCAATATATATCTATTATAATAAGGAGGGTTTTTTTTTTGTCGACACACTATTAATTTAGTTTAATTTATATTAATTTTATTCGTCAAGGGACCTAGACCTATATTAATTTAATAGAATGGATTTCCACTTATATAAGTCCAGAATTAGGGGGTGTCTTGCAAATTTCCTTTTTTTTAGAGAATGTTGAATGTGGGTCTTAAGTAGGTGGCATGTGGACCCTATTGTTTAAGAAGTGTTTTTGGGGAATGATACTAGAGATCAAGGTTGTAAAAAACGGTAATCGGGTCCGAGTCGGTCAGGCACCGACTCACGATTAATCGGTGCGGCGGTGATTAATCGGTGATAAATCGGAAATAAATCGGTTTTTAAAATTTAATATAATATATTTCTAAATATTATTTATAAATACTACAAACATATATAAAAAGATATTTAAACATAGTTATATCTCCATCATGTATATATCCTAATAACATAATAAAAATTTAATAATTATAAGATCATAATACATAAATATCCTTATAAAATATAAAAAAAAAACATTTTTTTTTTAATTTACATTTATTCTTGAACATTCGTGGCATACATCATTAGTTCTTTAACACTAACAATTAACATAAACAAAATAAGGCACAAACTCATATTTTCTTTTATTAAAATCCAACTTTTATTTTGAATTATAAAAAGAAAAAAAAAACCGATTTTAACCGATTTTTGACCGATTTTTGCCACCGAGTTTGACCCGCCTTAAAGGTTTGACCGCCTCGGACCGCCTCACAGGCAAAGAACCGATTTTTCAAACCTTTACACTAAAATCGTAAATGTTTTGGACCGCCTCCGCCTCGAAGACCGATTAATCGGCCGCCTCGGCTGATTTTTAGAACACTGCTAGAGATGCTCTAAGAATTGGTAGATTATGGGTCGGCTCTAGGACTTCCATAAGAATTTACACCTCGTAACGGCATGATTATCGCTTCTTGTGGTGAAATTTTTTATGTCAAAAAATTTACAAATATAGAATCCCATTATTTGGTACGCCCACACACCATGAGGATTCTATCACCATTTCAACGCTTTAGAAGCCTTGGTAATCTTTTAACTTATACTTCTGAGGTTTAAGTGTTGATTTGATTTGATTTAAGTATCACATAATGCTCTGTTGATTTGTTTTTTTTTTTTTTTTTTTTTTTATTGGCAATGTACCAAAGTCATTATGGCTTCTGGGACTTGATGAGTTTTAATCTTGAACTATTAGCAAATGAATTACGGCGGCTTATTACACAGCCGGAGCTCCCTTTCTTGAAGATACTCAAAGCTCGTTACCATCCTCATGGAGAAGTTTCGACGGTGGGAGAAGGAACGAGGTTGTCGGCTACATGGAAAAGCATTATTACGGCGCGTCCTTATCCGCAAAGTGGCGTTTGAATGCGAATCGAAGATGGAACAACTAGTGCTATTTGGGGCGATCCATGGCTTGTGGATAGTGGGGCTTTCCGATTTTTTACAAGGCGATCATTTTATTATTCGGCGTATCCAAATATAGTACGTAGTGGATCTAATTAATCCCGAGCATTGACCCATTGACATGGAAATGATTCTTTCAGTCCCAATCGGAAGTATATTCGCTACAAATAGAGTGGTTTGGCATTACACAAACAATGGTCCTATCATGCTATTTTAGAGACAAGAATTCAAAGTGGGGGCAGCGAAGGGAAAGAAAGAAGCACAAATACAAGTGGAGCGGTTTCGAGTCTCTAATAACTACCCAAGATCCGTATGTTCCTTTGGCAAGCATGTTCAAACATTCTCCTCACGACACATTAACTCACAGATGCAACATATGAGATATTGTTTTCGTTGAGTCCTTATTATTGAAAAACAAGAGAACATGTTTCTATTTTAGTTCTGCAGTCAATGTCACAAATAAAGTCACATGAAAATGAAAGCAATCAATCGATCAGCCAAAAATAACATCATGCAGCTTTCAACTGTTTCTATTCCCTGAAAAAGAGAAGACCTACTAAAGCTAAAATATAAAATGAAAACAGAACTTTTCTTTTAGCAAAACTGCCCCCCAGGCTGGCTACTCATTCTTGAGGGCACGTTGTCAGGAAAGAGATATTGAAATGCTCAAACGGGCCTATAGTTCGTCCTGCACAATAATTCGAATAAAACAATTGAGGGGAGAGCCAATGTCGAGAATGAATGAATGAACTAATAAGGAATGAAAAAAAGATGTTACATGTGCATCTTCATCGACTGAGGCGGCAGGGTCTTCTGCAACATCATCGTCAGATGCATCACCTTCTGCAGCGTCATCAGACTCGTCTTTTTCATCCTCAGCCTGCGGAAAAAAAAATACAGGTCAGAATATTCTTTACACAGCTTTAAGCAGCATAATTAGGGAAAGAACAAAAAGAAGAATCAAAAAGGAATTTTAGAGCTTACGTCAGAATCAACTGGTTCATCCTTTGTTTCCTGAAAAAAAAAGGAATTTTTAAGTAAACCGTTAAGCAGCAGTAGAGTTCATATAGCAAACTGTGTTCAATGTTCTTAAAAGAAGACATGCACAGTGAAACAAAATGATCGTTCAATGATACCTCCTCTTCTCTCTTCTTTTCTGCCTCGTCGAATGCAGCTTTCTCGGCCTGTATTATTATCAGATACCAGTGAGCACTTTTAACATTGCAATCTCGAAAAATGTTGGCAGGGAAAAGTTTGAAAGGGTAAGAAAATCCAGAACAAATGAACATACATCCTTTTGTTTGCCCCATGTTTCTTCAGCTAGCTTCTTAGCATAATCAGGGTCGTCAGCTATCAAGACATTGTCAAACAAGGTTCCAGATTTGACCTGCAACGTTGTACAATTGTCGAGTTAAAAGAAGTGATATAACATTAAGATCAACGGTAAAAAATGGAAGGAAGAAAAAGAAACAGAAATTTCTAACCTGCCATAATTCAATTCCTACGTACTTCAACTTTGGGAAAACATAGATATCGGGGTCATCCTTGAAGTCTGCAATTGGGTCAATATCGAGTTAGCCATGCTTGAAACTCTGTGGCAGAATTGTGATTAACTCAAATATATACGCGCATGAGATGTGAAGTACCTGGGTTATCAATCATTGGTGCCGTCCACTTGCCCTTGAAGTTGGGGTTTTTAATTTTCTGTTAACAAAACAACGCATAATTAGTTATAAGGAGTTAGTTCAATTAACAGTATCAAATACAAGAAAACTGAAAATCGACAAACCTTTGCCTTCCACGGACCCTTGTACTCAGGGTTGGGAATAGTAGGAGCAGTCCACTCACCATCCTCCTCATCATCCCAATCCTCAGGCTACAATACCAAATATTTTCAAATAAAAAATTAGTTAACGGCTTCCAATGCATTATTAATTGTAGAAACGGACACTGGAAAATGTTATTCAGTTACCTTTTTGGCATCAACATCAGGAATCTCCTTAGGGATGTCATCATAACCCTGTTTACAATTATTTTTTTTGAATTAATTAATCAAAAATCAAGATGATGAGTTATTACAGCAGAAAATGTTGAAGGTCAATTTACCGCTGGCTTCTTGTCCTCGGGATCAGCAATGAATTCCTTATCATCCCAATCTTCAGGCTGCCATTAAGATGCACAAAGGACAATGTGATGAATCTTGATTAATAAATATGTATTTTGAAACGAATTTAATGTATTACTGAAAAAAAAGAAAATATACCTTTTTGGCCTCAGGGTCTTTGATCTGCTTAGGAGGGAGAATATCCCAGTCAGAGTACAAGCTGCCAGTTTGCTTCTCCTCGTTGTCAATAAGAATGCTGTAAGTAGCATCGGGGCGTAGGATGAAAGTATAGACATGACTCAATTGGTCGGTCTCGCATGGAACTTCCTTCTTGATCAAGTGGTTTACCTCATTGTGGGTAAGAATAGCATGGACCTTTTTCGTGGTGTAGCCACAGATATCTGGTCCAAACATGATACTGCAGCCAATATAAATACAATAAAACCAATCAGCATTTTCAAAGATTATATAAGAAGAAAAAAAGAGGAAATCTAGGGCGAGGAGGAATCTGTGATAAAATTACCTGTATGGTGTGTCACCGCCAAACTTTTTCTGGTCAACGTCACCACTGAGTAACTTCATGTAACCACCACCGCAGTCAAGCTTCTGCTCATGCTTGACGGAGAACTGGAAAACTAAGGTCTTCTCTTTGTTGCTCAATTCAGGGAATTCAGCTGAGATGGCATAGAACCTGTAGTCTTCACTAGTCTGGATACCTGCACAGTAAGGTAAGATGAATATTATATATACAATTTCTAAAGAAGTATTAATTTACTCTGAATCAGCAAATGATGTAATTACCTTTGTCGTTAGAGTCTCCATTCCATTTGCCAGAGGTGTAATTCCACTCTCCAGCCATTTTCTCGTCTTTCTTCCAGTCCGATTTCACCCACCGACTCTCCCATCCATCTTTAGAGTTTGCAAAGTAACAAATTATCAGTACAAAACCATCAATGGAAACGAGAATTACATAAAATAAAGTAAAATAACTCAGCTGTCATTATTTATTATCTTGAGACAATTATATTTACATCTACACTGCAAGAATTATCAAATAGGAAGAGCTCTTTGTATCAATATTTTCCACTCCTCACCTCCAATCATTATCAAATTTCAAAAAACAGCTAACCTCATTTAAAACAAAAAATTTCAGCCTTCATAAGCATGTACATTTCTGCAAATGCAAGCATTCTTAATATTTCTACATCATACGGATCATTATTTTCTGTCATTCAAATTTGATTGATCTGGACTACATTGCATAAAGGGTTCATAAAACCAGCTGTCTCTATATGAATCATGTGTAACTGATACAATGATGATGACAAATTGAAATTGGGCTCACATTATAAAATTGATGCTAATCTCGTATCGGATTAAATCAGAAATTTCATGATCAAAACAAATTGCTCTCAGATCTGAGATCTGTTTTCATTGATATCAGTTCGACCAAAATTAAATCAAGGTGACATTTCTTCCATCACCAACACTCAGATCGAGATAAAACACAATCCAAACACCAATCATTCAAAACAAATAATGAAATCCATCGACGACCACAGAAAAAAAAAATCCATGTAGAAACGATCTAATCAAACAAAGAGAAATGAAAAACCGTACCATCAAAACGCTCCTCGAAGAACACTTTGGCAGATGATATCACAAGGAGGAGAGAGAGAGCAATGGCTAGAGAGAGAAAATTAGGGTTCATGATCTGCAACCTTCTCTGCGCAATCGCCATGACTGCTGGGTTTTTTTTTTTCTTTTGATAATTAGGAGTGAGGATGCCAGGGTCAGTGTGAGAGAGGGGTTTATATATAACGGATAATTTCACTTGGGAATTACACTTCAGCTCCGTGTATGACGTGGACAGTCCCGACACGTGGACCAATAGAAAAGTGCAACGTGTACATCGACACTGTCATTGATTTGACGTGGCCGGTCATGATTGGGCAAACACGAAGCGTAGCGTCCGTCCCTATGTGGAACGACGCTTGTACGCCAAACTTAGGCTACTTTTTCAAACTTCAAATGAATCTATTTTATTTGCCTTTTATCATTTATGTGAAATTGAATTAGGGGTGGAAATGAAATTAATGGTGTAGATTACATTGGATATACATTTATTAGCAAGTTTGATTTTTCTTTATTCTTTTTTAAATGACCAACGGCAATTATCTATATCTATATAATATATAAAAGTTGAATTTCACACCTAATTGATTGATATTTGTCAATTTCAATTGATGACATGTATTCAATTTCATCTCATGTGCCAAATTGATTGCTGAAAATAAATCATCAAAAACATGTCACTATTTTTCAAAATTAAAACGATATTTAATTATTTTATTATATATTATCATACTATTTATCAAATGGTCTAAATATATCAACTTTCTTGGAAACTCTAAATCGATTTATTTTTTAATTTAATTTTAATAGTAATTAATTTAATTTAAATTTAGTTAAATTCAATTTAAAATCTCCCCTTATTAAAATTGCATAATTGGTGGTGTTACGGAAATTTTGTATTTTAATTCATAAACTTGGATTTATATAGAAAAAATAATTGCAGAATCAATCATTTGATATTATACATTTTACATGAACATGACCACAGAATATGTTTATTTTTTTTACTAATTTAATATTATATATTAATATTATTTGTATAAAAGAAATACACATGTTCGAATTCACTATATTGCAAAAATTGACACTATTTTTTTTTTTTTTGCATACGTACAGCAATATACTCTCAATTATTTACCATATTGAAAATTATACTATATGAATTTCATGTTATTGTTTTAACTTCTCTTTTTTTTTTTTCTTTACAGAATCCAGTGACGATAAATTTTATGATTAATTTAATTTTTTCAATTATATACTAATAAAAATACAAACTTTCTCATGATTATACTAATAAATTGATTTACATAAGTAAGTTTAATCAATTGTTAAAAAAAATTGATTTTATATATTTCAAAATATAACAATGCTATTGTAATCTTTGGGATCAAATTCATTTATTCACTTTATTTGATAATAAATATTAAGAATATCAATTGTTATGTTTAAAATGTATACATGTCGTATATACTATATATATATCGTATTCCACTAATAAGTATTTATCTATAACTATGATGAATATAACTAAATACATATCTAGATCAACTCCAACTCAAAAGTGTCAAAATGAGTTTGCAAATATTTATGTGATATTTAATATTTTATTTTGATATTTATCTAAATTTATTTGCTCCAACCTTGGTACTAAATAGTTGTTAATTAAAAATCATTAAAACAATTTATATATTTAATTGCCACATATCATTTTCTAAATGGACACTGAGATGGTTAAATTTGTAACTCAAGTTTGATATTTTATTCAGGATAATGTATTTTAAATTTTTACATTCCGAAAAATGAAATATTAAAATACAACCCTTATTTGATAACTCTATTGGAATTAAAAATTATTCTTTTTTAGTATGAAAATGGTGGTTAAAGGTTTTGATAGCACATTTAATAACCTCACTTGAGGTGCTCTTACTTTAAAATAGTTTACATTAACAAATACAATATCCATCGGCAAATCAGTAGTTTCTACGATCCATTTTTAGCTACAAACCCAATAAGATATTTATATATTACAATAATAGACTAAAATTATATGAGAAGTAATTGCATAATTATGTGTGTGTCTTTGCAGATTGAGAAAGTTTGATGCAATATTGTGGCTATGAATGGTAAAGTTATTAAATATCAAGTATCATTATATACCACCAAAATATTATCTAACAAATACCAATTTAGTGGTTATTATTTCATTTGGCACGATATTGGTACCATATCGAACTTATACGAGATTTTTCTACAATCCATTATGGTGTGGGTAAAACTATAGACAACCTATCATGGAAAAAAATTATGTTTAGCTACAAATATTCTGATTAATTTTTAAAATTAAAATGTTAAACCATATGAAAATAAAAATATTAATGTGGGGTATTATAGCGTAAATATTTATTATTTAATATTTTAACATTGTATATATATCTCACTATATTATCGTATTAGAATACATGAGTTCTTTTGTCTAACTTACAAGTTATGTATCTAAATTTGTGAAATATTCTTAAGTTTTCTATTTCCCCATCATATATAATTAAATATATTTATTTTGTTAATTTTTATTTTTAAAATATTTGTAAAATAAAATTATTAATTTATAATGTTTATAAGAATCTAATATCGATTCTATATCTCTACGTTTTTTTTTGAAATCACAATATATTCGACTGATTTAGACAAAAAAACAATTAATTTTTATTTTTCCATTTATTCTTTATAGAAACATTTTATAGTGACTTTTGTTCACTTGAAATTTGACCTATTTTCATTAGCATCAACATTTATGTTAGTTTCTAACATATGGTCATAAGTGAAAATCAATTTAAGTTGTATATTAACAAGGATAAATTACGAAAAACCGTTGAACTTAGGCTAATTTAAGAAAAACACCCTCACATATTCGTAATTACTAAAATTCACCTGATGTTTGTTTCCGTATTACATCGACCCCCTTGTGGTAAGATTTTCACGGAATTTCTTTTATTACTTGGAATATTCCCCGAAAAATGCAGATTTTTTCCTGCACACGCGACATTTCTTTATGGTAATTTTTAAAGACAAAAATTACCTTCAAGGGGACTTTACACGTAATCTTTATTCTTTATGTTCTCAAGTTACCATATGTTCTTTATGATTATTATTAATATTAGTATTAGAACTATAATTATGATCATGATAATGATTAGTACTACAATTAGTGACATGTATTAGTATTAGAAAACTTGATTAGCATTATTATGATTATGATTATAATTAAGATTAGAATTAAAATTAAAATTAACATTAGCATTAGCATTATTGCATTAAAATTATTAGGGTTATGATTAGAATTATGATTAGGATTAGAATTAAGATTAGGGTTATGAGTATGCTTAGGAATAGTATAAGGATTTGGATAATATTAGCATTACAATTATAATTAACACTAGCGTAATGATTAACGTAGCCAGATTAACATTAGCATTAAAATTAGTATTAGCATTAGTACAAGTACATTAGCATTAACATTAACAATATTAACATATTAGTATTAGTAATAGTATTTATATTAGTATTAGTATTAGTATTAGTATTAGTATTAGTATTAGTATTAGTATTAGTATTAGTATTAGTGTTAGTGTCAGTGTCAGTGTGAGTGTTAGTGTTGGTGTTGGTGTTGGTGTTAGTGTTAGTGTTAGTGTTAGTGTTAGTGTTAGTGTTAGTGTTAGTGTTAGTGTTAGTGTTAGTATTAGTATTAGTAATAGTATTATATTAGTATTAGTATTAGTACTTAGTATTAGTATTAGTATTAATATTAGTATTAATATTAATATAAGTATTAGTATCATTATCAGTATTAAATTCAGTATCAGTATCAGTATCAATTTTAGTACCAATATTAATATAAGTATCGGTATCAGTATCACTTTCACTATCATTATCAGTATCAGTATCAATATCATTATTAGTCTCAGTATCAGTATTAATCTTAGTATCAGTATGAGTATCATTATGAATATTAGAATTAATATAAGTATAAGTATAAGTATCAGTATCAATATCAGTATTAGTATCAATATAAGTATAAGTATCAATATCAGTATCAATATCAATATCATTATTAGTATCAGTATCAGTATCATTATCAGTATCACTATAAGTATTAGAATTAGTATTTAGTATTAGTATTAGTATTAGTATTGGTATTAGTATTAGTATTAGTATTAGTATTAGTATTAGTATGAGTATGAGTATTAGTATTAGTATTAGTACTAATATTAATATTAGTATTAGTATTAATATTAGTATTAGTATTAGTATTAGTATTAATATAAGTATAAGTATCAGTATCAGTATTAGTATTAGTATTAGTATTAGTATTAGTATTAGTATTAGTATTAGTATTAGTATTAGTATTAGTATTAGTATTAGAATTAGTATTAGTATTAGTATTAGTATTAGTATTAGTATTAGTATTAATATTAGTATTAGAATTAGAATTAGTTTTAGTATTAGTATTAATAATATTAGTATTAGTATTAGGGCTCGTTTGGTTACTGTTATTACCCCCTACTAGACTAAATAGTAGGGGGTAATAGCATGTTCGGTTGACAAGATTCGCACCAGGGGAAGCCCGCTATAAAAACATGAGCCCGCTACAAAACCCTATTAATTCTCAAAATCTAATCGGTGCTCCACCCCTGCGATTAAAATCGTAGATGCCTACTAATAATGAAAATTACACTATTACCCTAGAATAAAGTTACGTATATTCACTCTATTCTATTAAATCTTGGAAGAAACAAAATTCTAACCCACTTTTTATGTTCACCTCATTAATCAAAGCAAGAAAAGTCTTGAAGAGAAGAAAGGCTGCAGGCCATTTTGATTGGTAATTTCTTGAAATTTATTTTATTGACTTCAGATTTTTTTTGTTTTTGTTCATAGGTAGCAATGATTTGGTGAGTTTGCATAATTTTTTTTGTGTTTCCTGCTTTGTTGAGGCAGGATATGTATTTTGTTGTTGATTTTTTTTAATTTATATTCTTCTCTGTTTTTTTTAATTGAAGAATATATCGTTTTTAGTTATATTTCTTTACTTCTAATAATCATTATTTGTGGTTTTCATGCTTTCGACATTTTTTTTTCTCAGCCTATTTATTTGCTTACTCATGTACAACTTAGTCGAAACAATGGATATGCGTACCAAAGTGCAAATCATGGTCGTTCTACACCAATATCTCTTTCGCACGACTATTCTTTTGTTCTTTTTTTTGCTATTCGTAATAATACTTACAGACAATCGGGTTGTAAATAACACAAATAAGAAACGAAGGAGACAGTCTTGTTGACAAAATACCTGATCAATTAAATGCTTTGAGTCAATTGGTGTTTACCAATAACCAGCATTGCATTGATCAAACAAGAATGGATATTAATGCATTCTTGAAGTTGTGTTACCTCTTGGAACACGTTGGTGGCCTCCAACATTCCAAATATGTGACTGTACATGAATAAGTTGCTATGTTTCTTCAAGTTCTTGCCCATCATAAAAAAATACGAATAGTTGCCTATGACTTCAAAAGGTCTGGTGATACTGTTAGCAAGTGCTTCAACAGAGTGCTTGAAGTGGTACTTAAATTGCATCAGATTTTATTTGTTTCCCCTCAACCGATTGGTGATGCTGAGACAAATGAGAATTGGAAGCATTTTAAGGTAAAAGAACCTTAATTCTGCTCTATATTTTAGATGATTACTTCACATTAAAAAAAGAAACATATACTTTGTTTATGTCTGGATATTGGTGGTTTAACATTTTTTTTTATATTCCTCATAGGGTTGTTTGGGCGCTTTGGATGGAACCTTTATACAAGTGAGAGTACCACTCACCGAAAAACCTAGGTATAGATCGAGAAAAGGAGAAATTGCAGTTAATGTTTTAGGTGTATGCGATAGAAACTCCAACTTCATTTATATATTATCTGGATGGGAGGGCTCTGCCGCAGATAGTCGCATTCTTCGTGATACCGTGATGCGGCCTAATGGCTTTAAAGTGCCAATAGGTATTACTCATTTTAAGTTCCTAAGAATCTACAATCAATTTTGCAGATACACTATTAAAAAATATGCAAAGTAAAATATTAAATCTTATTTAATTATTCTTATTTTTTTATGCAGGTAATTATTACTTATGTGATGGCGGCTATATGAACACAACTGAATTCTTAACACCATATAGGGGTAAGAGGTATCATTTAAAAGAATGGAGTGAGGGTAGATCAGCACCTCAAAATCCTGAAGAATATTTCAATATGAAACATAGCAGGGCACGAAATGTAATAGAAAAATCTTTTGGATTGCTAAAAACTCGATGGGCTGCCTTACGAAGCAATACTTTCTATCCCATCAAAGTCCAAAATCGTATCATCATGGCTTGTGCGCTCGTGCATAATTTTATCAGAACAAATATGGAGTATGATCCCTGGGAATTGCAAATCGGTGATATCTTCCATGGAAGCGACGACGACTTCATTTCAAGTCTTGATCCTTCTGGATCTTGGACCGATTGGTGTGATAATTTAGCACGTGATATGTTCTCTCAGTACAGGCGTCGCCGCTAGAATGATTATATGGTGTTGGATAAAAAGTGCCTCATAATGAGCACTGTAATCTATTTTAAAATATTTTTTTGCACTAGTTACTAGTGGTGTTTCTAATATAAGACAATGATAACATCTTGATTATTATTTATTTTTTGGTATTTGTTTATTTACCCTGTTATATAGTTAAGTGCATAAATTGGTTGCTATATGTGGTGTATGAATATTTTGGTCTTCAAATAATTATAATTTATTGTTTATTTTTCTTTAATTCAGACATGGAGGCAACAATGACAACTAGAGATGAACATCAAAAGGTCGCATTGTTCGTAGACATGACTCGTGAAGAAGAAGACGGGTTGATAGCTGAGTTGAAGTAGTTGGTGGCTAGAGGTATGAAAGCCGATAACTCTTTCAAAGGCGGATACTTGACTATGCTAGAGCCTGCGTTAGCTCAACGTTTTCCGATGGCGTGCATTCGTGGAGAACCCCATATCCAATCAAAGTTGCAGACATGGAAGAAGACTTATGGGTTTATTTATGGTATGCTGGAAACTAGTGGCTTTGGATTCAATGAAGAGACTATGATGGTTGTTTGCGAAGATGACGTTTGGGATAAATACGTCCAGATGATGTCCTTTGCCATCGTAATAAGAACTGTATGTTTGTTTTAAATTGCATAAGAATTGTACATGCTCAAAATCGAGATTAATGACCTTTTATGTTTATTGTGCAGGTGCACCCAGAAGTTAAGAAGATGCGGCACAACTCCTACCCATATTATCCTTCATGGCAAGAGATCTTTGGAAAGTCAAGAGCAACTGGTGCGAATGCACAAGGATTTGTTGATGTTGTGCAGGACTTATTGAACGGGGGGACCACTTCGGGTAGCAACGTAAACCAAGGCAACTCCTCAGTGCCAAAAGATGCAAGCGTGCCTGTTGAAGTTGAAGAATACTCTGACGATAATCTAACCTCACATACGGGGAGCTCTACGAAGGCCAAGACAACTGGGTACAAGAAACGAAAGGTTTCTGAACTTTCTTCTGTAATTCAACCTTTAGTGAATATGATGAGCACATATATTTCAGACTCAAAAGAGGCTCTTGGGGATCTTAGCAAACAAATTGGGGTGGAGCACGATGTTTCTATGGCAAGGAAGAATGTATTTGAGTCACTTGCAGCCATTCCTGGACTCTCAATCGACCATCAGATAGTGGCGGCTAACAAACTTGTAAATTCCACATATAGTATGGATTTATTCTTTAGCATGCCTGATGAGGCCAAGCATAAATTCGCCATGATGTTGCTTGACGATCAGGTTTAGTGATGATTAGAGTTTTTTTTTTTTTTTTTTGGTATAACTTAGGCTAGCTTATGCAATGAACAATTCCATTGTCATTTATTTCATTGAACTCTTTTTTAAGACGTCATTTTTTTGCATTGAACTCGTACTTTTTATTTGTTGGTTATTATATATATATATATATATATATATATTTAAATATCTGAACTTAATTGTTTGATTATTATTGAGAATCAGATAACAGAATTATTCTCTCGTTTATTTTGATCAAGTTTAGAAGTGCAGGCTTAAAAAATTGAGTTCCATGGTTTTGGAAAATTTATAGAGTTTAATATGATGAAGTAAAATATAATTTTTGCTTTTGCTCAGTTACGTTGATGTTATGAAAAAAATAGAAGCTGATGTTATAAATTTTACGAATTATAACAGGATAATTGCTAAGTTGGGGATATTATGGACAAATCACATTTATTACCAGATTTAATTGTAGGTCTAATCCAAGCAACCGATCATCGTACTAATTGACTAATTAATTAGTCAGTAGGGAGTTAATCCAATCCAATCCAATCCATATTAATCCGATCCCGGTAACCGAACGAGCCCTTAGTATTAGTATTAGTATTAGTATTAGTATTAGTATTAGTATTAGTATTAGTATTAGTATTAGTATCAATATGAGTATGAGTATCAATATTAGTATGAGTATCAGTATGAGAATTAATATTAGTATTAGCATTAGTATCCGTATCAGTATGAGTATTAATTTGAGTATCAGTATCAGTATCAGTATGAGTATCAGTATCACTATAAGTATTAGTATCAGTATTAGTCTTAGAGGGTGTTTGGCTAAGCTTATAAGATGTTAAAATGAGCTTATAAGATGTTTTACAGCTTATAAGCTCTTCCAAAGTGTTTGGTAATTTTTTAGAAAAAGATCTTAATTTTTGTTAAAATAAGCTGTTGGAGAGCAAATAAGATCTTTTTAAATAAGTACCTCTACCCCACCTTTTTATTTAAGATCTTATAATGAGTAAAAATAGGAAATAAGCTTATTATCCAAACACTCTAAAAATTAATCCTAAAAATAAGATGTAACAACTTATCAGCTCTAAAAACATCTTATCAGACGTAAGAGCTTATAAGCTGTTTAAAATAAGCTTAGCCAAACACCCTCTTAGTATGAGTATCAGTATTAGTATAAGTATCAATATGAGTATTAGTGTGAGTATCAGTATGAGTATTAGTATTAGTATTAGTATTAGTATTAGTATTAGTATTAGTATTAATATTAATATTACTATGAGTATCAGTATGAGTATTAGTATCAATATCAGTATCAATATTAGTATTAGTATGAGTATCAGTATTATTATTAGTATTAGTATGAGTATCAGTAATCAATATCAGTATCAGTATCAGTATCAATATCAATATCAATATCAATATTAATATTAATATTAATATCAATATTCGTATCAGTAGCAGTATCAGTATTAGTATCACCATTAATTTGAATATGAGTATCAGAATGAGTATAAGTATCAATTTTAGTATGAGTATCACTATTAGTATTAGTATTAATATTACTATGAGTATCAATGTCAATATTAATATTTATATTAGTATCAACATCAGTATCAGTATTAATATCATTATCGTTATCATTATCAGTATCAAAATTAGTATCAGTATCAGTATCAATAAAGTATCAGTATTAGTCTTAGTATCAATATAAGTATCAATATGAGTATTAGTATCAGTATCAGTATCGGTATCAGTATCAGTATCAGTATCGATATTAATATCATTATTAATATCAGTATTGGTATCAATATTGGTATTGGTCTTGGTATCAGCATGAGTATCGATATTAGTATCTGCATTGGTATCAATATTGGTTGGGGCATATACATCTTTATCTCTTTTACAATATTTATAAGTTGTATTGTTGTTTGACTAATGTACATAACTAATTGAAGGTCGTTATAGATAAACTTGCAGGTTATTTGAATATCTCTTGTGTTACTTCTCTGTTACCATGTTTGTTGTTAAGTTAATTATTTTGCAGAAGATTCACATGGCGTAGTAGATTGCGTTCCATGAAATAGAGTTATACCATATCTTTTAAATAATTTAACTTAATCTTCATATCGTGTTTTGTGGGCTTCGTGTTTTCTTCTTTGTAATATTTAATTTAATTTCATATGTTAAAACTCTGAATTAAGAGATAAAGTTCATGTTTTTTTATTTTCTTCCATTTTGTTTTACTTGAATTTGTGTTGTTATAAAGAGACAGTCGTTTATATATTATTATTTTTCTCATTTTAAAACTGACATCCGTTCAACGCACGGGTGAAGTACTAGTAGTATATGTGAATTCCGTAAACTTTGTTTTGGGTTATGGTATTTTGCATTCAAATCACTTGCGATGAGCTCAGTCGAAAAATATTATATCAGGAATTAAACTGTGTTCATTCTTTCACCAAACTCATTTACCGTCAGGGGCGGATCTAGGGGGTGGCCATGTATGCCATGGACCACCCTATATAATGAAAATAAATTTGCCTTAGTGGCAAAGATTAGATGAGGTCATGAGTTCGACTCCAATATGTTACAAAAAATTATTGTTTAATTTTTTTGTCTAAATTTCTTATGAGCCCCTCTCCCATAAACACATTATATTACATCTATATTACTATTTAGTCCACCCAAAATTCAAAATATACAAAAAAAGTCCTAAGTCTTTCCTTTTTTTTTTTTAGCCTCTCTCTAACACATTATATTATATCTATATTATTATTTGGTCCACCCAAAATTCAAAATATACATAAAAAGTCCTAATTTTTTTCTTGTTTTTTTTGCCCCTCTCCCCAAAAACACATTATATTATATCTATATTATTATTTAGTCCACCCAAAATTCAAAATATACAAAAAAAAAGTACCAAATTTTTTCTTCTCCTAATTTATCAAAAAAAAAAAAAAAAGTTTCAATTTTTTTTGCCTTCTCCTAATTTATCCAACAAAAAAAGGTTCAAATTTTTTTTTGGGGGGCGCTGCCCCCGAACCCCCAAAAATTTAACCCCACTATACAGTATATTCTTGGACTCCGCATAGCCGGCATACCCTGAATTTTCGTCCTGGATCCGCCACTGTTTACCGTTATATAACTTTGTCTATTTTTGATTTTATCTTGATTCTATTTTTTAATATGAATTCATTAAAAAATATATGTTGGTATTGTACATATTCCATAAAAAAGAAATACAATTAATAAATGTTTTAGTAGAAGTTTAGTAAAAAAATGTGTAAAAATCATAAATTTATATACTTGCGGTAAACTCCATCCATATCTAATAGTCGCGCACATAAAAGTTTTACGAATAAAAAGTTTTCTTTCACATAAAATGATTTTTATCAAAAATAAATTGACTATGAGCATTCTAAGACGCTTGAATCTTCTTAGTTAAATAATTTTTTTGAACTTTTTTAAGTATAAAATTATTCTACACTGACTTTAATTTATATATTGATACATGTTAGTACTACTAATAATGACAACAACAATAATCACAGTAAATAAATTATAGACATAATAACAAATATTATTATTGTAATTATTGTTTGTTTATGCGTAACTATGGTTAACGATTTACATTATAAATCATTGACAAGCAAGAGTAGAGATTTTAACCCTTAAATCATTTTTTCGTATAGGGAGACGTTAAAAATAATTTACATCGTGTTATTTTACCCATTTTTTGGAAGAAATTATTTTTGTATCAACTATCATGCATTTGATCTTTGAAGTAAACTTTCGAGTTTTACAAAATTATAGTATAACTATTCTTTAGTTTTTCCTCTCTTTTTTCCCTTGTGGGAACAAGTCAAAGGTATTGTTTATTCGATAAGACTGAATTTCAAGTTCGTAGCGAGAAATCCTGGTTTTCAAGGAATAGTAGTGCAAGCGAGTGGCTCGTCGGGGGGTCTTGGTCTTCTTTGAAGAAAGGATATTATGGTGGCATACAAATCTTTTCGTTAAATCACATTTACGTGTACGATGATGATGCGAATACCGCTTGGAGATCTACTAGTTTCTATACATACCCAAACTAGATGCATAAACAAATCGTGCAGTTAAGAAAGCTAGTAAATTTATCAAACAAGTCTTGGTTGCGTGTCGGAAATTCCAATGCTATTATTGCAAGTTCAAAAAAGAGTGGAGGCATACCAATATTGTTTAGTGAATTAGCTTCCCAAGCCAGCATTTTAATGACCATGTGCTTTATCCAATTAGTAATGAAGACTCTAGAGAATCAAGTCTTATTGTCATAAGCAGCCTCACTTCAACACCAAATAGGTGAGTCTATCAAGGATGCACTCGTAATTCAGACATTCCATCAGTTAAGGCTATAGAGCTCATTAACAGATTAAAAAATAAACCTCACCTATCGTACGCGAGCTTTAATGCATGCACATGTTTTAATGCGTGCATCTTCACTTTTAACAAGTTGTCATGCAATTCATATTTTCTCCGACCTAATTCATGGCATCTCCACTCCCTAGACAGTTGTATCCTCATAACCAGCTTGTAATTTTATTTTTGACTTTAATACAATCCATTCGATGCACTTTTAGATATTTTATCAAATGATCTAAAAGAGATTTCATAAATCAATAACTATATAGTCTCACAAATTTAATGGTTTATTAACCATTTCAACTGTACGACACAATATTGTGTTTCCACCATAAAAAAGAAAACAAAAATCATTTTTACTTGGCACTTTGCCACTCAGTCTCATTTATCAATGCGAAAAAATAGGGATTTTTATGCAAAAGTCCCCAACCAAGCATGTTTATTATTCTAGGTTTAGGGGACATATCTCTTTCACCAATAAGCCCATCCCTTTAATATTTATTATAACTAAAGGAAACATTCATGTATATCCCAATATTACCCTCAACAATTTATACCCAATTCTTAATTGTAACCCCAATTAATCAATTTTGTCCATAAAAGTTCAATTTTGACCACAAAAATTCAATTTTGACTTTTTTTTGGAGTATAATTTAATATGCTCCAATTTCATCCTTAACTTAATTTAATCTCAATTTGACCCCAAATTTCACAAATTATTAAATTTTGACCCAAAAATTTTTTTTTTTCAAAAATTTTTTTTTTTTCAAAAACTTTTTTTTTGCCGCCGGATTCCGGCGTTGACCGGCGGTCAACGCCGGTCTCCGGCGTTGACTTTTTAAATTTTTTTTTTTTTTTTTTTTTTTCCTTCCGGAATTTTTTTCCGGATTCCGGCGTTGACCGGCCGGCGGTCAACGCCGGTCTCCGGCGTTGACTTTTTTTTTTTTTTTTTTTTTGGCTTTTTTCTTTTTTTGTTCTTTTCTTTTCTTCCGAATTTTTTCGCCGGTTTCCGGCGGTCTCTTTCTTTAGTGTTTTTTTTTTTTGTTTGGTTTGTTTTGTTTTTCCACGTCCGCCGCTACACGTTGACCGTAATTGTGCTGTCACTGACAATAAATTAACGTAATTATACTGTCAATGATAGTTAATTAACGTAATTGTACTGCCGTTGACATTACATTTATGTAATTGTGCTGCCGTTGACAGTAAATTAATGCAATATTATATTTTTTTTATTTATTATTTTTTTTTTTTTTTTTTGATTTGTTGACAAGTCAACGTAATTATATTACTGTCGTTGACAGTAAAATAACTGTAAACACAATAATATTACTGTCAACAACATCAATATTATTATTTTTTTGGGGTGTTTGTTTTGTTTGAGTTATTCACGGAGTAACGTATTAATATTACTGTCTATTATTGTAATATTACTGTAAACACAATAATATTACTGTGGTTGACGGTAATATTACTGTTGTTATAGTAATATTCCTGTCAACCACATCAATATTATTATTTTGTTTGGATTTTTTGTTTGTTTGAGTTATTCACGGAGTAACGTAATAATATTACTGTCTACTATTGTAATATTACTGTTGCTATAGTAATATTACTGTCACTCACAGTAATAGTAATTCTTTTGGTTTTTTTTATTTTGTTTACATTTGTTGAACGGACAACATAGTAATATTACTTTATTATACAATGATAATGAATTTTGTTGTGTTAATATTAATGTGCTAGAGATTAATATAGCAATATCACTGTGTTAAACTATAGTTTAGTTAATTTTACTGTGTTTAACAGTAATATAGTTAATATTACTGTCATTCACAGCAATATTGCTGTTTAAACGGAAAAAAAAGTTACAGGAAAAAAAAAAAAAAAAAAAAAAAAAAAAAAATTAAAAAGTCAACGCCGGAGACCGGCGTTGACCGCCGGTCAACGCCGGAATCCGGAAAAAAAATCCGGAAGAAAAAAAAAAAATAAATAAAAAATAAAAAAAAAATAAAAAGTCAACGCCGGAATCCGGCGGAAAAAAAAGTTTTTGAAAAAAAAAATTTTGTGAAAAAAAAAAGTTTTGGGTCAAAATTGAATAATTTGTGAAAGTTGGGGTCAAATTGAAGTTAAAGTAAGTTAAGGATGAAATTGGAGCATATTAAAGTAAGAGGGGTTATTTTAGTCCTTTACATAAATCTGGACCATGTGTGGACTTATTGGTAAAGGAGAATATTGTCTGGATCTCTTTATGAATAAGTTCCCACTGATGGGCTTATTTGTAATATGCCCGAAAAAATAATGATTTATCACATTTATATGGCACGCGAAACATGATTATTTCACGCATGAATTTTATCTCGTAACCTAATTGTCTCTTTATTCACAGAAGTTAAATTAATCAGTCCAACTTTCGAATTGATTCGGTTATAATGTTTGCCAACATATGACTCATCTATTGAGTAAAAACATATAGCCAATATTGGAATCTCAAGGATTTTATTCCATTTGTTATCATATTCATCAACAACAACTAAATCATTTTTACACCACCAATCATAAACATATAATTCTATTAACCAAAGTTATTCACAATTAAGCCTTTGCTAAATCATATATATCTATAATCAGGCTTATAATAATACTTGCATATTTAAGATTGCAAATAATATATAATTTTTTCACATTATCAAAACTAAAATTTATAATCATAGAAATATAAAAATGGTATCTAACAATTTCACTAACGGAAGCCCTTAAATCAACAATGGTATCAAACAATTTCATGTTGAGTTATGCGAAAGCTACACTAGAAGTTCTAACCATGTTAAGAAAAGTAAGGCACGAGATTGATGGTAATGTGAATTTCAACAAGAAATAAACGGCAATTAAATTATATTTTATTAAACTTTCATAGATCAATAAAATATGTATTGTACCGTGTAATTAAAGAATTATTTTTATGAACTATTAATTTATATATTATATGGGACTTCTTAAAATTTTCGAATGTGTATTATCTTATAAATGTAGTGAATTATTAATTTAACACGTTGTCCCCGAGTCGGGACCGGGAAAAGATATTATTTAACCAAGGTTATTAATTTATCGAGGTTCTACTGTATCAATTATAATATGTTCATGTGTACAGGTAGACACTAAAACACCCACTATCACTCCATATTAAAATTATTCTGAACTACAAATAAAATGTCCGAGCACATCCATACATCTACCCAATAATCATGAATTAAAATCAAGATTAAATTTATCAATTATGATCATGCTCACAAATACCTCAACTATTTCTCATTTTTTTTTTTCTTGAAAAAGTAGTTTATATAGTCAACGACAAATTTATTCTCAAAATTTGCGAGTATGGAGGTGTTTTATGTCGTTCCTACTTCGTAAACTAGTAGTAGGTTATAATCAATTTTCAATCAAGTGAAACCTCAAAATAATTTTAACTATCATCACATAATGGTTTTCATTAAGTAACAAATAAACATCTTTAACTATAACAGATTTCCACAATTAAATAATATGTCAGATGTTATCACCCAAAATTTAAGGAACTCAAATTAAAATTTCTAAAAATGTAGAGCATGATGAGATTTTGAAACTTACTAATTGACATATAAATTATAATAATATAAAATTTGCCAAATGACAATTGAAAAAGGCACATTGAAATTACCACCGAATAGCAATTAATGATACATATTTTAACAATCCAATTAAATAATAAATGCCAACTAATGCTCCAATTTCTTAATCAAATGGGAACATTTCAAACTACAGTTTCAATTTTAATGTAATTATTCGCACCAAATTAACAGGAAGCTCAAAACCTTCCAAAGTATCAGAGCAAGGTAAATGAGCAAGCTTATGGGCTAAATGATTGCCCTCCCATTTAACAAAAGAGAACTTACAACTAGAAAAGTTTTGAGAAAGAAAAAGGCATTCTTCAATAATGGCTCCGTAATGGAGAGTCTCTCCACTTCCTGCACAAAGAGCTTTGATCACAGGGAGGCAATCTCCTTCCAAGCTAATGTCAGCCCATCTGTTTGCTTTGGCTAGCAAGACAGCCTGGAGAGCCGCCAAAGCTTCGCCTTCAACTGGTTGTAGTTTGCCGTTGCACCTCTTCACTTTCCAAGCGAGGCATCTCCCTTCATGATTTCTTGCAACACAAGCTACCGAGAAAGCAGATGTTCCCTGCCGAACAGCAACATCAAAATTAATTTTAATCCCTCCAAATTCCGGTGGTTGCCATTCCGTTGGGTGAGTTTGGCCTAGGTTGGGGTTCGGTCGGAGTTGGGCGCTTCTAAAGTTCGCCAAATAGCTCTTGCACCAGCTGACCAAGTCTTCCGTTTTCATCGCCTCTTCGTTCTTCATCTCTTTATTCCGGCAATCCCACACTTTTCAGGCGATGATCGACGCCAAAAGAAGACTCTCTTCGTCCCACATCTCTTTCCAGTGCAGCAGCAATTCCCATGGAGATGTGAAGCTCGATCGATGTCCGTCGCCAAAAGGTGGAGTCTTCCAGACCGTGTCCATGCCCTTACAGGTTGTCACGACGTGCATGATCGTTTCTTCCTCTGCATTACATCGCGAGCATAATGGCGACCTAATCACCTTTCGACGAAAGAGTTCCGAATTCGTAGGGAGATTGTTACCACAAAAACGCCATAGAAACAGCTTTACATTTGGTGGCAGCGGCAACTTCCAAACAAGATTCCAATTACGATTAGCACCTCCGCTTCCCGATCCATGATCGACCCCGCTGCGATTATTCGAAAACAGTGGCGAATTGAGAATCATGTGATAGCCAGACTTTACCGTATATCTTCCTTGGTTCGAGTAGTGCCAACACCAAATGTCGGTCGTGTGGGGACCCCCCACCGCAACCCCGAGGACCCTCACCACGTCCACCGGCCAAAAGGTGTAGTGAACAAGATCAAGATTCCATGAGTTTGATCCAGGTTCAAGTAGATCCGAGACTCGATCCGGGAAGGGCGAGGAGATAGACCGCCTTGTGAGAACCTTAAAATTTCCATCATCACACAGCCATGGGTCGGCCCAAATGGAAGTGTGATGGCCATTGCCAATACGTCGTCTGATGCCCATCTTTAAATATGGGATTGCTTTTTGAATACACCTCCAAGTCGTCGATGGATTGGAGCCAATCCCAGCCAAAAGAAGGTTTCCGTTTGGAAAGTATCGAGCCGACATGATACGAGACATGAGTAAGTCCGGATGAGCAAGGATACGCCACGCTTGTTTGACAAGCAAAGCCATGTTAAAAGCTCGCAGATCCCGAAATCCAAGTCCACCTTGTGCCTTTCCTTTACATAAATCCTTCCATGCTACCCATGCCATTCCTCTTGTCGACCCATTGCCCCACCAGAATCGCCGGATTGCCTGCTCAATTTCCAGAATAAGGCCAGTCGGAATCAAGAAACAGCTCATGATATATGCAGGAATAGCTTGGAGGACAGACTTGATGAGGACTTCCTTGCCGGCTCTGGACAGGTGTTTCTCACCCCACCCCTTAATTTTTCCCCAGACTCGATCGCGGAGGTAAGAAAAAATTTCTTTTTTTGTCCGCCCAATAGAAGCCGGCATGCCCAGGTATTTATCGTGCCTCTCCACAACACGAAAACCAAGAATACGGTGGATGGAGTCGATTGTCTCCGAGGGAGTTCCACGGCTGAAACACATGGTGGATTTGTCGTTATTGATCTCTTGCCCCGAGATCCTCGCATATTTCGAAAGAATTTCCTTTAAAACTGAAGCATGTTCCACCGTGGCTTTTCCAAAGATGAGGGTGCCATCCGCAAAGCATAAACTTGAAATCATGGGGGCGGTCGGCGCAACACGGACACCTTGAAAGTCACCACGATCCGTAGCCCGAGAAATCATAGCAATTAGCGCTTCCGTACAACATATAAACAGATATGGGGACAGGGGGTCTCCTTGCCGGAGTCCACGTGACGGGTGTACAGAGCCAAACTGCGAACCATTAAAAAGAAATGAAAAGGAGACCGATGAGACACAAAGCATGATAAGGTCCACAAAACCAGTTGGTAAGCCAAAACGTAATAAAATCCTTTTCAGAAAACACCATTCAATACGATCGTATGCCTTACTAATGTCTAACTTAAGAGCCATATAATTGGTTCTCTTACTAGAGCTGAGTTTTATAAAGTGATTTATCTCATAAGCCACAAGGATGTTGTCCGAGATGAGGCGTTTGGGAACAAAGGCAGATTGGGTAGGAGATATAAGGTCATTCAGGACAAGTTTTAATTGGTTTGCCACCACTTTGGCCCCAAATTTGTAAATAACATTGCATAGGTTAATCGGTCTATAATCCGTGATTTTTTCAGGTTTTTTAACTTTTGGAATAAGGACAATAAATGTGTAATTTAAAGCGGGGGGGGGGGGGGGGGGGGGGGGGGGGAGATTACGGTGATTGAGAAAATCCAGAACACAAGTTAACACATCTGAGCCCAAGATATGCCAATATTTTGTGTAAAAGATGACAGGTAATCCATCGGGGCCAGGGGATTTTAGGGGAGCCATTTGGGAAATGGCTCGGGTTACCTCATCTGCAGTGAAGGGCGTAGACAAGAGTTGAGCAGCCCCTCCCGAGATCCGATTTTGCACGTTATCCAACACTTCATCTATCTCTTGCTCACACGGGTCGGTCGACGAGAAAAGCCTCTCAAAGTATTCTGAAATAATCCTTTCGATGTCCCTTTGTGAATTCCTCCAAATACCCCCGTCATCTTTCAGTTTGTCAACTCTATTCATGCGGTTCCGGATGGTCGCCTTTGTATGAAAAAATTTCGTGTTTCGGTCCCCCTCCTGAATCCACTGAATTCTGCTTCGTTGCCTCCAATACATGTCATTTTCCTCGTAAGCCTTTTCCATTTCCAATTTCAGATGATTGATCTCCCTCTTTGTGTCAAAATTTTGCAAAGTGCCCATAAGAAAGTGGAGGCGTTTACGCAATTTTTCGATTCGCCGCCGAGGCTCCAAGACAGAAGTTTTTTTTTCCAGTGGATGAGAGCTAGTCGGCACCCCTCATTTTTCTGGACGACAGCTTCAACCGGATCAGCCATCACAATGTCTGAGTATTGATGATGAACAATGCTTTCACACTCGTCTCGTCTGAGCCAAACAGCCTCAAACCGAAAAGGTCGTTTCTTTCGATGGTCATAGCGTGACTCAGGTGGATCAAGGAGTAACTGAATTGGGGAGTGGTCCGATCCGGGATACTCCAAGTTCTTGACCTTCGCTCTTGGGTACCTCATGGTCCATTCATTGTTAGCACACACTCGGTCAAGCCGTTCTCTCACCGTGCGAGGGAAGGCCTGGTTGTTTGACCATGTAAATTGGGCTCCCTCAAATCCCAAATCGGATAGATTGCACACATCAAGGGTTTCTCGGAAAGCTTCAATGTGCGCTGGAAGTTTCGGAAGACCCCCTTCTTTTTCACTATTGCACAAGATTTCGTTAAAATCACCGCCGACCACCCACGACATGCTTCTCTGGTCACGGAGATTACGCAGGAGAGACCATGATGCATGTCTTCTAGCTCTGTCGGGGAAGCCATAAAAACCGGTCACTCGCCATTTGCTATTGTGGTTTATATCGAGAACCTCTGCGTCAATATGGTTGTTCGAGTAACTAATGAGATCGACCTCAACATCCTTTCTCCAAAACAAAATCAAACCGCCTGAATTTCCAATCTTATCTACTCCAAAACCATTAAGATCCCATCGTCTTCTGAGCTTTTCCATCAAAGGTAGTGTTGCCTTCGTCTCCGAAAGAAACACCAATGTGGGACGGCAATCCCGGAGAATATCTCCGAGAACATGAATTGTCAAGGGTGTCCCGATCCCTTGACAATTCCAAAAAATGCAATTCATTGGCCTCGGCGGGACTGCGCCGCA
>NW_012193059.1:1003015-1023933 GCF_000504015.1 Erythranthe guttata
CACCCCTCACATGTAAAGGTATGTTTTCCTTATGGGCCCCAAAGCTAAAAATATTGCCTCGATTTTGTTGTTCGCGATTAATAAGGTTACTGCCTTGTCCTCGAGTGATCATCTTTGGTTGAAGTGGTGCCCTCGAAGCACTTCCATCGAGCGTGGTGGATGCTCGTAACCACGTTCCATACTGAAAATTTTCCCCTGGGTCGACAAACTCGTCTTCATAGCGAGAGGGACAACGGGTCTCCGCATGGCCAATAATGCCGCATAAGAAACAAAAATTTGGTAGTTTCTCATACGTAAATGCGATCCACCCTGTGGATCCATTCCGGAAATGGATATTCATTCCCCTCTTCAGCACTTTAGTCACGTCAATTTCAACTTTGATTCGCACGTATGAAGAGATATCCACCCGTTTTGGATTGAGCAGATCTAGAAATTTGCCGAGTTTGTTATCGATGAGAGTTGCAGCTTGAAAGTTTCGTTGGGTGGGTGGAAGGTGATGTGCTCGAACCACAATCTGCATCGCATTAATCGCCAACGTAGATAGGTCTCCGTCATCTTGGGGGTCCTGGAGAAGGATTGCATTCTTGTCCATAAGCCAAGGACAACCAGATCTCGCATGGGTGTAGTCTAGGTGGTGTTCGAAGATGAGAAGGAATTTGTTTTGACCGATCGATTGGAACTCACATGTTTTTACTAGCTGCAGAAGACGGAGGATGTTTGCTTTGATGGTATGGGCAGAGATTTCTCGTGATGTAGCAATACGACCTACCAGCTTATGACCGCGATTACCAACCCTAGGTCCCTCATTCTCTGTGGTGATGAAGATACCCTCTTCTTCCTCTGTCGTAAGATCAAGCCCTCTCGCCAAGCTTTCTGCTAATCGATCCATGAGAGCAAGAGTTAGTGAAGTGGGAGGACGAGGAGATCAGATCTGAGGAGCGCCGTCAAAGCCTGATAAAGAGAACGAAAAAACGGGCCAGGGATTAGGGTAAAAAGAAACGTAAAACTGGTGAGAGGAGAGGAACGGAAAAAGACAAAACCCTAGATAAAAGATAATTAGCGACTCAAAAATAAAACAAAAGTAGCGACACACGATCAGATCGTCCGGTGAGAACAAAAGGGTTAATAAAACGATAAACAAAACTCCACTCCAATGTCAATCTCCGGAACCGATAATTAGCAGAATTGCCTCTCATACAGAGAGAAGTAATTGCCTCTCATACAGAGAGAAACTTGATGTTTGGGACCCCATCCATCATGCTCAACTCGTTTGATCTAGATTTAATTACACCTATTTATTCGATCAAGCTATCAACTGTTGTTTACCATGTTCCAGACATCTATCATGCAATTTCACTATTCTATTGCGAAAATTATCACGATTAACATGTATAGAGAAAGAATATACCAAGAAATCATAATTTCTCCATTATGACTCTTTTGGTTCAACATTTTTTTTGAATATTTGGTTAAATTGGTGATTAGGATTTTTTCACTCAACGTGAAAGGCATTTTATCTCTACGTGAGAGGCACTAGATCCATTCGGATCAACTGTTGCTATGGTGTTCTGATCGGACGTAATGTGTGTTAATTTTCTGTTTATAGATTGCCATGATTTCCTGATTATATGCTCTCGTATATTTGATTTTTTCTCATATTTCTGTGATTTGTTTTTATTAGGGTTTACTCTTTTATTAAGTGGTTGCGGCGATTCTTTATTTGTTTCGTTCTGCCCTAGTTTTCCTTTCTTGTTGTTGTACTCAACACCTACTATCTTCTCATATCCACTTATAGTGTCATTGAAGATCCTACAACATCACAATCTCTCTCTCTCTCTCTCTCTCCCCACCATGGATAGCCTTTCGAAAGCGTTGGCGAAAAGAATTGTGCTTACGAAGGATGAGGAGGTCTCTCTCTCTCTCTCTCTCTCTCTCTCTCTCTCTCTCTCTCTCTCTCTCTCTCTCTCTCTCTCTCTCTCTCTCGGAAACCTCGTTCCACACACTGAAATAATATAAAAAAGAACACGCGCAAAATAGCATGCGCAAAAATGCTAATGAATGTATTACAATGGACATTGGGATCGGTACGGATAGGTCTCCCGACAATCGTAGCAGGCTAGTGGGAAGGGTCGTCGTGTCCAAGGAAACCTCGTTCCACACACTAAAATAATATAAAAAAGAACACGCGCAAAATAGCATGCGCAAAAATGCTAATGAAAACACGAGCTACAATACTAGGACATGAATACGCATCAATATACATGCACAAAAACACTCGCACAAAAAAACATGCACAAACATACAAGTACAAAATAATGCAAAGAAAACTTGTGCAAAAGTGATTGTGGACAAACGCTAATGACAATACGAACTACAATTCTAGGATATGAATACAAAAACACTCGCACAAAACAACATGCACACACATACACATACATAACAATGCAGAAAAGAACTCACGGAAAAGTGAATGCACAAAGACGCCAATGAAAGCACGAACTAAATTCTATGACTAATAATACACATCAACAAACATGAACAAAAACACTTGAACAATAAAAAATGCACAAAAATACATGAACAAAACAATTTAAAAAAGTACTCGCGCAAAACTACATGCGCCAAAACGCTCATGAAAACACGAACTACAATCTAGGACATGAATACGCATTAACAAACATGCACAAAAACACTCGTACAAGACAACATGCACAAACATACACGCGCAAAACAATGTAGAAAAGAACTCGCGCAAAAGTGCATGCACAAAGACGCTAATGAAAACACATACTACAATACTAGGACATGAATACGCATCAACAAACATGCACAAAAACACCCGCACAAAAATACACGTATTAAACAATGCACAAAAGTAGTCGCGCAAAACCGCTAATCGAAACACGAACTACTATACTAAGACATGAATACCCATCAACAAACATGCACAAAAATGCCCGCATAGAAAAACATGCACAAAAGTGCACGTACAAAAACAATGCACAAAAATACAGGGACATAAACAATGCAAAAAAAATACACGAACATAAACAATGCACAAAAAGTACACGCGCAAAAGTGCATGCACAAAAACACGAACTACAATCTAAGACATGAATACGCATCAACAAACGTGTACAAAATCACTCGCACAAAACAACATGCACAAAAGAACTCGCGCAAAAGTGCATGCACAAATGGAAGACCATAACTATGACATGCATATGCATCAAAAAACATGCAGAAAAAACTCGTACAAAACAACATGTACAAAAATGCACGTATAATACAATGCAGGAAAAAAACTCGCGCAAATGTGCATACGCAAAAACGCTTATGAAAATACGAACTACGATACTAGGATATGAATCCACATCAAAAACATGGACAAAAAACACTCGCACTTCAAAAATTATACGTAAACGTACAAACAATGAAGAAAAGAACTCCCGCAAAAGTGCATGCGCAAAAATAGCTAATGAAAACACGAACTACAATACTAGGATATGAATACACATAAAAAAACATATGGACAAAAACACTCGCACATAAAAAAAATGCACAAAAATACACGTACAAACCAATGCACAACGCACTCGCACAAAAGTGCATGTGCAAACACGGTAATATAAACATGAGCTACAATACTAGGACATGAATACGCATCGACAAACATGCGCAAAGACACTCGCAAAAAAACAAAAAACATGCACAAACATACACTACACGTACAAAACAATGCGAAATAGAACTAGCGAGTGCATGCGCAAAAACACTAATGACAACACGACTATAATTCCAGGATATTAATACACATCCACAAAAATGCACAAAAACATTCGCACAAACAACATGCACAAACATACACGTAGGAAACAATGCATAAAAGAACTCACGCAAAAGTGCCTCCCAAAAACGCTAATGAAAACACGAACTTCAATACTAGGATATGAATTCACATCAAAAAACATGGACAAAAACACTTGCAGATAAAAAAATGCACAAAACTACACGTACACACCCATGAACAACGCACTCGCGCAAAAGTGCATTCGCAAAAGTGCATGCGCAAAAACACTAATGAAAACACAAACTTCAATACTATGACTAATGACTATGGATCAACAAACATGCACAAAAACACACACATAAAAACATGCACAAAAACACACACAGAAAAACATGCACAAAAACACTCCCACAGAAAAACATGCACAAAAATATATGAACAAAACATACACAAAAGTACTCGCGCAAAAACGCTTATGAAAACACGAACTACAATCAAGGACATGAATACGCATCAACAAACATGCAAAAAAATACTCGCACAAAATAACATGCGCAAACATACACGTACAAAAATAATATAGAAAAGAACTCGTGCAAAAGTGCATAAACAAACACGCTAAAGAAAACACGAAAAACAATAGTAAGACATGAATATGCATCAACAAACATGCACAAAGATAGTCGCACAAGAAAACATGCACAAATATATACGTACAGAACAATGCGAAACAGATATAACGTAAAAGTGCATCCTAAAAAACACTAATGACAACATAAACTAAAATTCTAGGATATGAATACGCATCAACAAAAACACTAGCACAAAACAACATGCGCAAACATACACGTACAAAAAATGCATGTTTTGTACTAAAAGTAAAATTCATAGATTCGGAAAAGAGAAATAAAAGAATAAATATATATGATGAAGATTTGTCATGTCTTCATCTTCGATTCTCTGTTTTCTCCATCTTCTTGTTCTATGATTGTGTAAAAGTGTCTCCAATTAGTGCTTGTATTTGCCCTTAAGTAGCTGCTCCAACTTGGTAGAAGATTTGGGTTTCCTTGTGCAATTAATACTTAAAAACTGCTCTTCCGCGTGTCTTCACACGGCCATGTTAGAATCAGTACAAATCTCACATGGTCATCTCAGATTTTGAAGTTTTCTGCCAAAATTCAGCATTTCACACAGCCATGTCAGAAATAGGCTAAATCTCACACGGCCGTCGCAGGCCAATCTTCAGCGTCCAACATGTTTTCTTCCGTTTTTGCCCGTTTTTGATCCGTTTTTGCTCTTTTCATCCTCAAAACTCCCGAATCTTTAAATTGTACCTAAAATAGAATAAACAAATCATTAAGAATCATTATATCAATAAAATTCCACAAAAATCCTCGTAAGAAAGTGTAAAATCTACACTCAACACCGAGGTACACTTCTCTACTTTTAAGCTCGTCCGGTTCCAATCGTCCGTCTGGTGGAGGAAAATATAATAGGGCAAGTGACGGTCATAGTGATGCTTATATGTGTATGTAACATTTGTGTGTTCGCCTCCATATTATTTTCGGAGTGCATTTTTCAAAGTTTGACTTATATATGTTTTATGTTGAGTCTCGTCTTTATTTGTGTTTGTTGTAGTTTAAAGTTTTCAATGTTGTGTTTTTTGTACGATGGTGCGTTTGTTACTCCACGCAAACGTGTAATATTCCTCTATGTATAATATTGTGGTATTCACAAAGTGAGAAGTCATAAATCGAGGCCATCAATGTATACAAATCTGCGAAAATAAATGAAAAAAAAATCAAAACGAAAAAATGTCTAAAGTAAAGTAAGGATAGTTGGTAACAGTATTAGTAAATTCAAGATTCACTAATTCCCCAGCAACGGCACCAAAAACTTGATACGGGTAAAACCTACGTATGAATAAATGCAAGTCTACAATACCGCGTTTTCTAGAATAGTGAATTGCAGATACCAATCCACAGGGAATTAAGTTAATAAATTAACAAAGTACCGTAATTATACTATTCTAAACTTTATCTAGACATTCGAAAGGATAGGGGATAAAATGATGCTAAAAATAAACAAAAATAAAAACAACGATCCGCCAGAACATACGAGGAATTCCGACGTGTGATGGCTTCTAAGGTAAAATCTACCAATGTACTATCGATAAAGATCTACAAATCCAAATCTAATGTCAATTCTATATTCGCTAACCCAGACGCTGAAATACCCTAACCCCGTCTCCAGTGTAGTTAGAGTCTACCCACAGGTCCGACGTATCCGTTCAGAACCTGATATTAAGATAGCATTTATGCCATGTTCGTGGGATCCCAAAACGACACACGATGTTTTCCCATAGGAATTGGATGACTTCTTCTTCCTGAATTTGGTCTAAGGGTTCAACTTTAACCCACTTTGTCAAGTAGTCCTCATCCACGATGAGGAACCTTCGTCCTCCAGTGGCGGGTGGAAAAATGCTTGGGTGGGATCGGACGCGAGTTCTCCATTTTTGAGATAGCTCATAATACGAATGATCCAACAAGGCTCGTCCTCCTCAGTACTATGTGTCTAGACGTCAGATGCTATCTTAGGTAGGTGTGAATTGAGGAGAGTAACTCTCCGGCCTCCGATGCTGGCCACGGAGCTTCCTAAGCTTGCCAACTTATCGGCATGCGCGAGGCACTTGCTTTATCTCATAGCTGTCAAGAATGGACAAGAGTGTGAGTGCGGAAGCCAGATATTTGTCCATGGTATCTTCTTTAGCCTCGTAGGTCCCAAATATTTAGTTGACAACAAGCTGGGAGTCGCTATGTAACAGGAGATTGCGGGCTCCAGCTAATAGGGCGAGGCAAATCTCAGTGATTAAGGCCTCATACTATGCCTCGTTGTTAGAGGCAGAGAAGTCGAATCGTTCTTCTTACTCCAATTCATACCCATTTGGGCTCGTAAGGACAATACCCGCTCTACCTTCCGCGTTAATGGAGGATCCATCAACACTGATGGTCCATGTGGGCCGGGAGGTGGCTTCCTAGTCGCACTGATGAGAGCGAGAGCGAGCTTTTCCATGTCGGTGTAGCGGTGCTCAGCTCCTTGAAGAGCTCATCTGATATAATATATCCGCTGGCGAACTTTCTCACCGTCCCGAATGAGCACTGCGCTTGTGGCATCGCTAGAGATAGCCAAGTAGAGGAGGAGGATATATCTTGGCTAAGGCTTTGTTAGTGGAGGTGGAGATGCGAGATAAGCTTTCATTTCCACGAATGTGCGTTAGCACTCTTCATTCCATTCTAAGTCAGATCCGATGCGTAGGAGCCTGTAGTTGTTACCAGGGACCAACTCCATTATTTTAAGCTCTTCGACACCTGCTAGCTTGACGCTGTCGTCAGACATGCTGATCAGTATCTCCTTGTTTGCATCGGTGATCGCGTTGACCCACTTTCGTTTGATGTGGTTTTGTGTGTCGTCTCCCCTGCCTGATGGTTCAAGATTTTTGGTTGGCTCGTGTAGAGCCTTCGCATAGCACTCGCGAGCGAGGCATTTGTCTCCAAGTACTTCCGTTATCCCGTAGATAGTGGAAAGTTTCATCTTCAAGTGGAAGGTGGAAGGGACCGCTTGGAACATGTGTAATGCTGGTCTCCCTAAAATGATAGGAGAAGGCTTATCGACGATGAGGAATTTCACCATCATGATATGGGCTACTACTCAATGAGACGGGTAATTCTACCTCTCCCATGGATGAGACAACTTCCCCCGCGAACCCGGTTAGCGATGTGTTCACATGAGTGAGTTGGGCGTTGTCTATGCCAAGTTGTTTGGACGCGTAGAGGAACATGATGGCTACTGAGCTCCGGCCGTCGACTAGTATCTTCTTGACCAAGAAGTTGGCCACAAAAGCGGTGACTACTAGAGCGTCGTTGTGAGCTTCACTCGAACCTTCTAGATCGGAGGGATTGAAGAGTAATGCTCAACTTAGATACGTGATCTTGACTTACGCTGGCCGATCGGGCGAGGGCGCGCCCAACGCTTTGCGAGTCGCCACTTGCTGGCCCTCCGGAGATGACGACATTGATCCCTCGAGTGGGTTGGTTGTCATTGTCGTCTCAGTCGCGGCGATGACCTACCTCACCCCATCGTTGTTGCTGGTCTCGATTGTTATCTCGACGTGGGGGGTCATCTTGCCTTTTATTTTGGGACTTGTCGATGTATTCGCCCAAGTGCCCCTGCTTGATCGACCTTTCGATTACGAACTTAAGTTGAACGCATTCTTCGGTGGCATGCCCTTTATCTTTGTGGAAATGGCAGTAGCGGTCTGACTTATGTCGTTTCACATTGGGATGCATGGGTTGTGGAGGCTCCGCCAAACCCTTATGTCATGACATGAAGGATTTCAGTAAGGCAAGCGTTGAGTGGAGTGAAAAGCCAGTAGAGAGAAGAGGATTGGCCTTGCGATATCGGCGGTGGCCGTCGATCATCTCGTCGTCTGGAGTCGAGGCAATCATCCTCTCTCTTCCTCTTGGGAGGATCAAGGGTCGAGGCCTCCTCGATGAGCACAGATTTCTCCGCGCAGCTTAATAGCTCTTCTAGTGTGGCTGGAGTCTTCATGCGATAGATTCCTCGAATCTACCTGACTTCAAATTTTGTTGCATGGTTCCCGAAAGCATGTCTTTTCTCATGCTAGGAACTTCATGAACGGCCTCCACAAATCATTGGATATAGCTGCGAAGGGTTTCGTCTTCTCTCTGGGCGACAATGAAGAGGCACGCGGGAGTTTTAGCGTACTTCATGTTGATGGCGAACTGGTTGGTGAAACGGTCCGATAGTCGGGAGAAAGCTTCAATTGACCCAGTGGACAAGGAGTTGAACCAACTCAGGGCTCATTTGAAGAGCGTTGTGCAGAACATTTTGCACAACTCCTCATCAGTAGGGCCATATAGTGCCATGGCGTAGAACTTTTCCATGTGCTCTTGTGGATCACTAGTTCCATCAAACTAAGGTAGGCCCCAGACCTTTACCCGTGGGCCAGTATCTCATTGAGTATGTCAATAGTGAAAGGACTTCGCCTTATTGGAGCTATTGCCTTTCCACTAATAGGGTTGCCTAAGTGGGGAAGGGAATTTGAGTGAGATACTCGACTGTTAATTTCATCCTCTCCACCATTGTGTGGAGGAGCTCGCGGGAGAGAGGCATTGCCTCTCGGAGGTGAACGTGGGCGTTGTTACCCAGTTCGCGCCTCATGACGATGAGTAGATTCGTGGTCGTTATCTCGGGGCGGTGGCTATGCCACGGGTGGAGCCGCAGGAGGAGCGTTGGCTCCCGCTGCGGCGATGTATTGTGCCATTGCTTCAGCAGCAACACGAGTAGAAGCTGGAAGAGCAAAGTGGATCATTGCCTCACAAGCTTGATGACCCTGAGATACCTGTTGATCAAAGAACACGTAAACCAAGCGGGGGGTTGATCCGGCGGAAACCTCTCCGACGCTCAAGTCAGGCCTGTGGATAGCAAAAGTCGTAGAGAGAATGCTAGAAGTCGTCTCGATATAATAGTAAAACGTACCTTAACAAATAAGTTATAATCTTTATTTATACCTCGTTGATTAGGCCGTAGTTAATCAATTGAGATTGTTGGACCCAAACCGTATTTAAAGGTGATTGGACTTTCTTGTAGTTGAAAAGTTGGGCTCGTGGCCCAGTAAATTAAGAAATTGTAGGCCCATTGGGCTGGCCAAATTAGACATATCAAATTTCTTGCGAAGGCTTTTTATAACTACTCTAGTGTTTCGAATTAATAAATTAATTCATTAATTTGTATGATGAGGATTAATAAATTAATTAATCATGGTAGTGATTATTTAGATATTTAGAAGCAGAAAATAATTTGCTTCGTGGGTACAATATCTTAGTTCTCACGAAAAATCACTAACAAATTTTTGGCTAAAATATTTTATCAAATATAGAAAATTATATTATATTTATGAATAAGTTTATACAAGGATTCCGGTTGAACAGTCAACCAAAAAAAAATGAGTTCGAAGTTGGTGATCCGTCCCCAATTCAATCTCACATGCCCAAGGGCAAATAGACCATTTTGATTAAGTAGCCTCACTTTGGCGTACAAGCGTCGTTCCACACAAGGGCGGACGGACGCTCCAATTCGTGTTAATTCCCAATCAGGATTTGCCACGTCACACCAATGACAGTCAGATTACAGGTTGCACTTTTCTATTGGTCCACGTCATACACGGAGCTGAAGCGCAATCCGAAGTGAAATCATGCGCTATATATAAACCCCTCTCTCACTGACACTGGCATTCTCACTCCAATATCAAAAAAAGAAAAAGTCAGCAGCAGCCAGCCATGGCGATTGCGCAGAGAAGGTTGCAGATCATGAACCCTAATTTTCTCTCTCTAGCCGTTGCTCTCTCTCTCCTCCTTGTGATATCCTCTGCCAAAGTGTTCTTCGAGGAGTGTTTTGATGGTAAAGTTTTTATTCTCTCTGTTTGATTAGATCGTTTCTACATGGATTTTTTGGTATCTCTGGTCCTCGATGGATTTCATTATTTGTTTTGAATGATTGGTGTTTGGATTGTGTTTTATGCTGATCTGAATGTTTGTGATGGAAGAAATGTCATCCTGATTTTAATTGTCATCGAATTGATATCAATGAACACAGATCTGAGATCTGAGATCAATTTTTTTGTGTTTTGATTATGAAATTTCTGAATTAATCTGATGCGAGATTTGCATCAATTTTATAATGTGAGCTAAGGGTTGGCGTCAGCCCAATTTGTCTATCTTAATTTCATAATTTGTCTATGTTTAGTTTGTGAAAACATTTTTGAATGCAGACATATATTGACAGCTGATTTTGTGATGGAGAAATATTAAGAATGCTTGCATTTTTGTAAATGTACATGCTTATGAAGGTTATCTGTTTTTCGTAATTGATTATGATGGAAGCTTTATAAATTTGGAAAATGCAAATTGAATATGTGACGATTGTTGCAGTATTGATATAAATATAATTTTCTTAAGATAAAACATGATAACTGAGTTATTTTATTTTATGCAATCGATGAAGTAATACTTGTTTCCGTTGATTGTTTTGTACTGATCTAAAGATGGATGGGAGAGTCGGTGGGTGAAATCGGACTGGAAGAAAGACGAGAACATGGCTGGAGAGTGGAATTACACCTCTGGCAAATGGAATGGAGACTCTAACGACAAAGGTATTAATTACATCATTTGCAGATTCAGAGTAAATTAATACTTCTTTAGAAATTGTATATATAATATTCATCTTATCTTACTGTGCAGGTATCCAGACTAGTGAAGACTATAGGTTTTATGCTATCTCAGCTGAATTCCCTGAATTGAGCAACAAAGAGAAGACCTTAGTTTTCCAGTTCTCCGTCAAGCATGAGCAGAAGCTCGACTGCGGTGGTGGATACATGAAGTTACTCAGTGGTGATGTTGACCAGAAAAAGTTTGGCGGTGACACACCATACAGGTAATTTTATCACAGTTTCCTCCTCGTCCTCGATTTCCTCTTTTTTTTCTTCTTATATAATCTTTGAAAATGCTGATTGGTTGTATTGTATTTATATTGGCTGCAGTATCATGTTTGGACCAGATATCTGTGGCTACACCACGAAAAAGGTCCATGCTATTCTTACCCACAATGAGGTAAACCACTTGATCAAGAAGGAAGTTCCATGCGAGACCGACCAATTGAGTCATGTCTATACTTTCATCCTACGCCCCGATGCTACTTACAGCATTCTTATTGACAACGAGGAGAAGCAAACTGGCAGTTTGTACTCTGACTGGGATATTCTCCCTCCTAAGCAGATCAAAGACCCTGAGGCCAAAAAGGTATATTTTCTTTTTTTCAGTAATACATTAAATTCATTTCAAAATACATATTTATTACTCAAGCTTCATTACATTGTCCTTTGTGCATCTTAATGGCAGCCTGAAGATTGGGATGATAAGGAATTCATTGCTGATCCCGAGGACAAGAAGCCAGCGGTAAATTGAATTTCAACATTTTCTGTTGTAATAACTCATCATCTTGATTTTTTATTAATTAATTCAAAAAATTAATTGTAAACAGGGTTATGATGACATCCCTAAGGAGATTCCTGATGTTGATGCCAAAAAGGTAACATTTTCGAGTGTCCGTTCGTACTATTGATAATGCATTGGAAGCTATCAACACTAACGTTATATGTAAAAATATTTGGTATTGCAGCCCGAGGATTGGGATGATGAGGAGGATGGTGAGTGGACTGCTCCCACTATTCCCAACCCTGAGTACAAGGGTCCATGGAAGGCAAAGGTTTGTCGATTTTTGGTTTTCTTGTATTCATATTTTTAATTAAACTGACTCCTTATAACTAACAATGTGTTGTTTTGTTAACAGAAAATTAAAAACCCCAACTTCAAGGGCAAGTGGACGGCACCAATGATTGACAACCCAGGTACTTCACCTCTCATGCGCATATATATTTGAGTTAATCACAATTCTGCCAGAGTTTCAATCATGGCTAACTCGATATTGACACAATTGCAGACTTCAAGGATGACCCCGATATCTATGTTTTCCCAAAATTGAAGTACGTAGGAATTGAATTGTGGCAGGTAAGAAATTTCTGTTCATTTCCCTTCCTTCCAGTTTTAGCTGTAGATCTTAATAACGATATAGCATTTCTTTTAACTCGGCAATTGTACGAATATTGCAGGTCAAATCTGGAACCTTGTTCGACAATGTCTTGATATCCGATGACCCTGATTATGCTAAGAAGCTAGCTGAAGAAACATGGGGCAAACAAAAGGATGTATGTTTTATTTATTCTGAAATTTTTACCCCTTCCGCCTTCCGCCGACAACATTTTTCCTTTCAAGTGATTTGTATGTTAAACTGCTTTCTCGTATTTGATAACATAGGCTGAGAAAGCTGCATTCGACGAGGCAGAAAAGAAGAGAGAAGAGGAGGTATTATAAATTGGAATAGACATCCTATCATCTAATTGATCATTTTGCTTCACTGTTAAACACATTTTGCAATATGAACTTCTGCTGCCGCTTAACGGTTTTCTTAAAAAAAATCTCTTTTTCAGGAAACAAAGGACGAACCAGTTGATTCTGACGTAAGCTCTAAAATTCCTTTTTTTTCTTCTAATTATGTTGCTTAAAGCTGTGTTATTAAGCAGTGTTCTGACCTGGAATCTGTTTTTTTTTCTTTTTCGTTTTTTTTTCTCAGGCCGAGGATGAAAAAGATGGCTCTGCAGACGCATCTGATGACGATGACGCTGCAGAAGACCCTGCCGCCTCAGTTGACGAGGATGCACATGTAACATCACTTTTTCCTTTTGCGTTTATTATTCATTTCCCTAAATTCCATATAGCATTCTTCTCATCGTTTTATTCGAATTCTTGTGCAGGACGAACTATAAGCACTGCTCGAGTATTGCAATATCTCCCGCGTGACAATGTGCCCTCAAGAAGAGTAGCCAGCCTGGGCAGTTTTGCCGAAGAAAAGTTCTATTTTCATTTTATATTTTAGCTTTTAGGTCTTATTGTTTTTTATGGAAAAGAAACAGTTGAAAGCTGCTGCATGATGTTATTTGTGGCTGATTGCGTTTATTTTCATGTGACATTTGACTTTTAGAACTAAAATAGAACACATGTGTCTTGTTTTTTATTCATAAAATAGACTCACATTAATTGCTGTCCACTGCTCTGTCTAATTTTTAATATCATCGGGAGTTTGCTCAATTTTATGTGTTGTTGAAGATTAACTCGTTTAAACAAAGTAAACCCATGCACCAATCGACGGTTCCGAGTTCGTTCTATTAAAAGAAAAAGTAGCCGGATTTTCACTCTGTCGGCGATTCCTCTTTGAGCGATTTGGCTTGGCCACTGCCACTAAAGAAAGAGGTTTCTTTTGACCAAGATAACGAGCTAGCCACAAAAGCGACCACTGAAAGAAGGTAAACCGAAGCAGACAAATGAAGTCGAATTGGCCTAGCCTAATGGTTCTATAGCCTCTACCTATTGAGTTACCTCCTTTAGAGCAATAAACCCCTTGGATGAGTAATAAATGGTGATATGTCCAACCCTTGAATCGTTCTTTGTGATAAACCCCTATAAATATTAATTCCAATACTACCCTTCTGAAATTAGAAAATCTCCTACCCAATAATCCACCCCAATAATCCACGTCACTTTCCTTAAATAATGCCAAAATAATAGCAATTTTTTCCAACTCAATATTCCAATTCCTTAAAATCAGCCAACTAATTAAAAAAATAAAAAATCAACTTAATATGCTCCATAAAATAAGCCAACAAATAAAAAAAATTGCTTCTTCACATACAAAATCAAAATCCACGTGCAGATGAAGTTTTTTTTTTTTTTTTTTTTTTAATTATTTTTTATTTTTCAAATTTTTTTTAATATTTTCTTAAATTCTTTTATACGAAAAATTGATTTTTTTTTCCCGACAAGTTTACTACGCCGAATATGACTATATTTGAATATGACTATAGGCATATTTTCTTAAATTTTTTTAAACGAAAAATTGATTTTTTTTCCCCCGACAAGTGTACTACGCCGAATATGACTATAGTTGAATAAGACTATAGTCTAATATGACTATATGTGACTATATCAACTGTAGTCATATTCTTTCTTTATATTGCACTTTTTTAAATTTTGAACTTCAACATTCCGATTATATAATGCGGTAAAGTCATGTTTACCAAATTATATAAAACAACTAAGATTCCCTATTGTTTAGGGAAACAATGCAATCAACATCCACACAAAAAAAAAATCACAGAAAACCACAATTTGAATATTGTTATTACAAGTCAACTTGAAACGAGAATCTAGAACATATTCGAATATGACTACAATCATATTCAACAATAGTCATATTCGAACATATTCGAATATGACTATAGTCATGTTGCTGCTACTGTACATGTCGAAATTTTGAGAATTTTCAACATATGTATGTATCGGAAAATCACTGCTACAAACTTTTTTTTTTTTTTTTTGTAAACCAGTAGTGTTTTTTCGACACATACCTGTCGCAATTTCGATGGGTATGTGTCGGAATTAGTTTTTTTTAATATATTTTTTGACACGTTGGTATCGAAAATTGACAAAAAATTCGACATGTATTTGTCAAAAATTGTCGGCGAGTTTCAAAAAAAATACTTCAAAATCGACTTCGAAGCTCAAAAAAACATGGATACATACATTAATGTGTTCTCCTTGGTCGTAACCTATCATTTGGTTGTCATTTGACTCCACTTTGCAAGTTGTGTGAGGTTTTAATTTCTTTAGTTTTGATCAACACAATCAGGCCGGCATGCTTTGAACCCTGTATCGCAAAGTGTTGGGAATCAGGCACGTATACGCAGCGGAAAACAAAAATTTTATATGAAAAACTCATTCATATAAACACATACCCGAAAATAAGCAGTTAATTACGTAGCTTAACGCTTCCATCGAAATTTAAAAACAACATGCATATTAATTCGATAATTAAAACATATAGCATGCTCGCAACGAATCATAATATTCATATAAATATTTTCACCAAAAACGATCAAGTAAGATCATACAAAATCAATTTCATGAAAACATACAACGTTCAATTTAATCTAATTAAATCTAAACTTTAAACCTAACGGATTCGAAAGATTATCTCTTGAAGCGTGAGGCGAACTCTCGGATTGAAGCAGACTGCTACGGAAGCCAATCCGTGCAGTCGGAAGGATCAGTGGCGGTGGACGCGCGGATTTGCGGCGGCGCGTGAGATTCACGCGCTGTCTTCGGGTGGCGCGTGAGGGCGCTTGCGTCGGTGCTTCGGTGGCAGTTTCTCGGCGATTCGACTCATTTGTCTTCCTCCTCTCGGATTTTACCTCGTATACTGAGTTCTACTAAATACGTGGCACTAGACACGCAAAAGTTAGAATAGACGGAAGAAAAAGATAAAGAAAAGTGCTACCAAAGACGATCGGCACGTGGGGCCGATTTCGGCGAGGGGCGACTCCGGCGGTGGAGAATGGCCGTGGATGTGAGATTTGAGCGGCTAGGGTTTTTGATTGTGTGTTGTGTGTTGTGTTTTTTGTGTTGTGTGTTGTTTGCAAGACCTATAAATCTTGCTCAGCTTCGTTAGTGGAATCGGTCGTCGTGCTTTGGTTGAAACTCTTTCAACACACAACACCACCATTAACCGTGAATATAAATATCGAATTCGACTTTGAGTCATCCACATCCGATTGAAAACTAGAGTCCGTAAAGCCCTCTAATTTCAAATCGGCACCCCCATAGACCAAAAATATATCCTTAGTCCTTCATAAGTACTTGAGGATATCTTTCACAGCCTTCCAGTGAGCTGGACCGGGGTTAGACTGATATCTGCTTGTGACACTCAAAGCATACACAATATCGGGTCTAATACATAGCATGCCATACATTATGCTTCATATGGCAGAAGCATAAGGTGTCCTTTTCATCTCCTCGATTTCACTAGGTGTCTGAGGACACATGGATTTCGAGAGACGAACCCCATTGGACATTGGCAAGAATCCCTTCTTGGATTCTTCCATGCTAAACCGTTTCATAACGGTGTCTATGTACAGGGTTTGGGATAAGCCAATCATCTTCTTTGCTCTATCTCTATAGATACGTATTCCCAATACGTAAGATGCTTCTTCCAAATCCTTCATTGAGAAACATGTGGACAACCAAGCTTTTGTCTGTAGCAACATTGCTACGCCATTCCCAACGAGTAGAATGTCATCGACATAAAGTACCAAAAATATCACTGCCCTCCCACTAACCTTATTGTATACACAAGGTTCCTCCGGGTTCTTCTCAAAATCAAACTCTTTGATAGTTGAGTCGAACCTTATGTTCCAACTACGGGATGCTTGTTTCAATCCATAACTGGATCGCTGGAGTTTGCAAAACTTTTGCTCACTTCCAGAAGATATGAAGCCTTCCGGCTGCGCCATGTAAATTTCTTCCTCAATGTATCCATTAAGGAAAGCGGTCTTCACATTCATTTGCCATATCTCGTAGTCGTACCACGGAGCTATGGCCAGTAATATCGTAATGGACTTCAGCATTTGCAACTGGTGAAAAGGTTTCCTCATAGTCAACACCTTGCCTTTGAGTATATCCTTTTTCTACCAATCTAGCTTTATAGGTCGATACATTTTCATCCACTCCAATTTTCTTCTTATAGATCCACTTGCAGCCTATGGGAACTATTACCTTAGGTGTATCTACCAAGGTCCATAATATATATTATATAAAGGGGATATTGTGGCTTTGCAAATAGATGAGAGTAGAAAATAAAAAATGAATTTCTAAAGATCCTATATATATTATATATTGAGCTCTTGTTGTGTGTCGGGTGTAAGTTTCTACTTCACTTGAACGTGCAATTTCGGTGAAGTTACAGCAGAGAGATAGGCTGGGTTGTTGTATCCCATAGGCGACACAATCGGAACCTGTTTGCACCTCATTAGAGAAGGGATCGTGAAATTTGTCTTAAGAGAGCGACCTAGTCCACGCCTCACCTTTCCTATCTCCAGCATATTAAGTATATTATTGCAGCTAATTATCAACTATGAAAAGAGAGAGCAAATAGAGTACAAGCTTCAATCCGTCAATTTCGTGATCGTTCGTCAAAGTGCTGCCATGGTTCCATCAGATGCTGCTGCCAATGATCGATTATGACAAAGGTGTTAAGAATACGGAAGATCGTGATTTGGAAATCATAATAAGAAAACATGTCGCATGCGTGTGGAACTTTTATAATTTATCTGTTTAATTGTAGTTAGTTTTGTTTTTTATATCGACAATCTTATTAATACATTGATTAAACAGTTCTAATATATGCCTTTCAAGATTTTCAAGTTTCTGGTTGTTGTTGACTGGTTCTATTGTTAGTATAGTTCAGTTCAGTTCGAGTAAATAGATCGAATATACGTTATATTCAAGTATTGTTTAGTTCATTGATATGCTTTTGTTTGTACGATGTTTTCAACATATGATGTTCAGTGTACAAATTTATCAACTATTTTCTTTATAAATAATAGTTGTATTCAAAGTAGTTGTTCTCATAAAGTATATAGATGAAAACTAGGTATAAAATACGTACATATATAACTAACATTACCCTTTGTCATAACATGAGAACTGTGAAATAGTTGGTTACATAACATAAAGTTGTTTTTCAACATCCTTATGCTTATGCCTTTCCACTACAGCACACGATTGTGCTTTCAGCAACAAAAAAATCATACAACTATTAATGAACATCTATTATAAACCAATACCAGCCACTACAGAAATTAAACACCGTCAACATAAAATACCAAATAAAATATTCTACGCAAGTTTACAACTACATTAAACTAAAAGTTTGCTCAAAAAAACAACTTCGCCCAAAAGTAATAATATGTCAACATAAAATACCAAAAAAGAGATTCTACACAAGTTTACAACTACATTAAACTAAAATAATCAAGAGCTGTTTTTACTCAAATTCATCTTTTTGCTTCCCCAATCTAGAAATGTTTTTACAATTCCAGTTCGCATTGCTGGGTATTCTGATTCAGCTTTGTCCTTTATGATTGGTTGTTGCTTGAAACGTTTTTTAATCAGATACAAAACCACCACACCGCAGTCAACACTATCATCCTTTTATTGTGGCGCTTCAACGAGTGAAACGATTTGCTCTTCTAGACATACAAGTATCAGATTGTGATGTTCTGCTGTTTTTTCCAGGGCCTTTTTTCTGAAATTGTACATTATGTAAGTTTTTTTTTTTTTTTTTTTTTTTAATTTTTTTTTGAGTAAATTCAAGTCCATTACAAGGGGAAATAGGGGTGGGGGGGACTCGAACCCTAGAAACAATTGTACATTATGTAAGTTAAAAGTGTATTATCTTGTAATTTAAAAACAATGCCTAATGGAAAAGTTCAATTAAGTTACAATATTGACAAAGAAACAATTTAAAGTATCAACCTTCCTAACAGGCTTCATTTGAAATTCAGTTATTTACAGAATAGTCAATTTACAGAATAATGTGTTTAGAGAATAGTCTATTTACATCCTAATGAACTGTTTACAAAATATCTTTATATATAAAAGAAAGGTTTTGCCCCGAAACCCTAATCCCGTTTTTGTGAAAAAATCGTCATCCTAGGGGCAGTTTTGTCCGTTCACTTTGGAAGTTATTTTTTTTTGTTTTTCTTTCGCGGTTTTTAACATAGAAATCTGAATACACAGTTAATAACCTACTTCCCACGTTCTCTGCAATCAATCCATTGAAAAAAACCGTATGTGCAAAACTTCCCACGTTGTGTTGAAAGCTTGATGACACGATGTTTTGTTCCTACACGTTCAAATAACTTCTCCTCATAACTGCTCCACTCTCATTCCTTAAATACGCCGTTTCCCTGCATTCGATTAATTCTCTTCTAAAAAAACGCCTATAGACGGAAACCTAAGTTTGACAGCAAGAAAATACCACCCGCCATGTCAGTAACTCTCTCTCTCTCTCTCTCTCTCTCTCTCTATCTATCTATGAATTTAGTGTGCTTTGATAGTAGACGAGAGGTTTTTCTCTTTTGTTTGTTTTTTTTTAGTAGGATGGTGGATTTTGTCGTAGGATATATACCGGTGATAATCATCCATGTTTTTCTTTCCATATTTTTTTTCACCCTCCTTTCCAGTTGCATTTGATTTTTCAATCTTTCGAATTAATTTGGTAAGTTCTCTCTGTTGTGAATATCCCTCTTCGAAATAATTACTTTAATTATGAGGAACTTTTGAATTTATTTGAGTTGAAAACAAGTTCTAACGGTCACTTTATTTGTTCAAGTTATGCCACATGGTGACGGGAATAACTTATTCACGTTAATTCATTATGCTAATTACTCGATGCAAGCCTAAAGAAATATCGACTGTCAATTTGATTGTTAATTCGTTACAGAAGGATCAAAAGGACTTCTCTATTGTACAACTATTGAAATCATGCACTTCTCTTGCTGCAAAAACTTGACTACAGTGTGACGTCCACATGTTATTAGTTTATTAGTTTATGTTTATTATTTCTAAAGTCGATTTATTTATTTTGATAGTTGTACTATTGTTTGTTGTTTCTGTTTGTGCTCCAAGTATCAATTCTGTTTGTTGATTCTTTAAGAAACCTGTATTTTTTCTAGGTTTCTCAGTTAAATCTCTGAATATCATTATTGCTAAAGTTGTATGAATTGTTGTTACTTTTTGAGTTTCATTTTTTTAACCAATTGTTTCTTTTGGCATAACATCTGAGTTTTTTGCTAAAATATCTGAATTTCTTTATTTCAATAGTTGTCAGAATAGTTTTGTTTTTTTCCTTCTAATATCATAGTTGTGCTAATGCTAAATTACTTCTGTTTATGCTCCATTTCTTAAGTCGTATTTTGCTTTTGCTAGAATTCTGTCTTTTGCTAACTTTCTCGATTAAATATCTGATTTTATTTATTTCGATGGATGTAATGATATTTGTTGTTTCTATTTTTTTTTTATAAGACTACGGAAGAATCTTTCTTTTTGTTACTATTTAATATTTAACAAAACAAATATTTTGTTTTCATTGTTTATTAATAAGCAAAATCCCAACACGACTTCTGCAAAATTTATGTAATTACATGTGTATAAGCAAAGTCACAAAAGAAAGAGGACTATGAATTCCACTTGAAGCATTTTCATAGCTTTTTCGAAGAGAGAAGGATAATATTGATATTTTGGAAATTTGACAATACCTTTAATTTAATTTATGTATTTTCACATCAGTTATTATAGTTCTAATTTCTGTACTTTTTATTTGATAATTTCTCCATATATTTGACATAAGTTGTCCTTTAAAGTTTTCCTGTCTGATTTGCTTTGAGCTATTTTTAATGCAATAGTTTGCTTCTCCTTTATAATAACGTGTGACATACTTGAATGTTTGTGTTCTGATTTAAATGGCTAGGAGTTGGGGTAATGAAGAAGACATTTTTCATTATATATATATATATATATATATATATATATATATATAT
>NW_012193059.1:1024033-1093018 GCF_000504015.1 Erythranthe guttata
ATTCATATGTGATAATGATGCCACAATTTCTTTACGAAAATTATTGAAGAAACGAGCTGGTGATCGTGTTGATATCTACAATTTGTCAGGTGATGGAGCAATTCAAGTTTCCAACTTTGAAGAGTATAAGTATCTACAAGTTTTCGTTTATATAGTTTGTTGTTAAGTTATTTGTTATTTTCTATAATTTTTCTTTTGATTTGATATACTATTGTATTTAATTTGTTTTATTTATTGATTGGACTTCTTTATAAAGCAATGGTTTGGTTAAGTTATTTGATTCTTCCTGATGCATATTTTATTTCTCTGGCAGGTCCGCTCGATAATTTATTTTTAAACATGTAGAAGTTTGATCTATGTTTGTTCAAACATTGTCTTACAGTACACAAACTGACGCGTGCTATTTTTTCCAATAGTAACTTTGGCATTTACTAATGTTATATATTCAATATGCCCGTTTTTTCATGTCGTATATTTAAACTACTTTATTATTTACTTTTGTAAAATATCCACCGTGCAACGCACGGGGTAAGATACTAGTTTTATTAAATTCAACACAAATAATCCGTTTAATACTCCAAGAACAGTAGGCAAACAACCAAATAGACTATTTTGATTCACAGTGTGTTATGCGATTTTTTGACTAAATAAGTTCTACATACAAATGCCCACTAATTCTAGCAAGAATAACAGATTAATAACAATTCTTAATGGACTGTTTAAACAAACATCTACGATACAGTCATATATTCTACAATTACATAATTTACAAGCAATTGTTTAAAAAATAGTTTGTTTGTAGTATACTCAAATAGGATTACAATGTTTTTTTCAAAGTCATCTATTCTAACTATATACCAACAAAACCATATATGTAAGATTCAACTATTTCTATTTTAGCTCATTACAAAACAGCTATTTAACAAATTCATCTATTTCAAATTATATTAATTTCCCCATAAATGGACTTCAAGCCCACAATTTTCACAGTCAACAATTCACAATGAACTATTTACAGAATAATCTATTTACATTCAACACAAATAGTCGAATTAATACTCCAGGGACGAACAGCCAAATAGTTTATTGTGTTATGTGATTTTTTGACTGAACAAGTTCTACATACAAAGCCCACTAATTCCAGCAAGAATAACAGATTAATTACCTGCGTCGGTTTGCCGAATGTCGTTCAATGCTTTGGTCCTGCGTTCTCCTGTTCACAAAAATAAAATGTAAAACAAACACATTTGTAGATGGTGTTTCTTGGTAGAACCAAAGATAGGATGTTAATGAACATGAGTATTTCAATTGGGATACTTACTGCTCGCAGACGTCGCTTTATTTTCCGACTGCGGTGCGTTGGTGTCCATTGCTTCAAGAATTTCACTTATTTTATAGCTTCGTCGCCTATTTTTTTTACCCAGAAAATGACACAATATAGTCGTTTCACAAATTTTGGTGAGTGAGTTTAGGATTTTGGGAGCAATTCGAATTTTTGTGCCATAGGTTATGTCGCCGATGTAGTTGTTTAGGAGATTTAGGGTTTGCAGTGGGAGTTATGGAAAGATTTTGAAAAGCGAGATCTTGGGGATAAAATCTCACACGATTTCAGCAATTTTATTTCCCGAATTTGGTGTTTGTTTTTTGTTTAGAGAAAACGTGGCTTCAACAAGATTATTTTTGGGATTCATTAAAATAGTGGATTTTCTATTAATATTAAAAATATGGCTGAATCCCCCATTATTAAAAAAACACTGGAGAGAGTTCTGGCTAATAGTCCCTATTATATAAGGGGTTATCAAAAAAAAGGTAAACATAGTTTGGGTCTGCATTATTGACAAATGTGGTTTGATGGGTCTACCTAAATAACCCTAGAAATTTTGACTCATAACGTCATACGTATGAATTTTATTGTTCAAGGTTGTATAACACGAGTATTTTAATGAAAATAAAGTTGAATGTCGAAGTTAGAGACAAAAATACTATATACTTTTTTTTTCCTTTTTCAAAATTTTACTAGTACATACTTTTGAGATGAATTCTCTGAGAATTCATGTAAATGTGATAGGAACAAACAAATGAAATGAACTTTTTTCTCAATTTAATAAGAATTCTTTATGTCGATACTTGTATGCATGCAGCAAATGATACTTTCGGAACTTAAAACATATGGCATAATGCACTTTCTGATAATTAAAGTTCCACCGCTCCCCAAATATAATCGTCGACAGTGAAACAACAAAACGATCTTTAATTTCAAATTCGACAAATTAATACAACAAACTGATGGATGTAATTGACAAAATTGGATTCCTAAAGCACCACAACACAAGTCCAAACAATAGAAATTTCGCCATTTTTTTAAGCAAAGTTGTGGAGTAAAAATCAGTAAATTGAGACCAACGATAATACTACACGAGAGACCGAGTCAGTTTAGCATTTCCCCTCCACAAATCCGAAGCTTAGAAACAACATACATAAATAAATTTATTGCAGTCGAGGAAGTCTAGACTGGAACTGGCTCAGCAACTTTATTAGACGCGCCGACTTTAACCTGCATTTAAAAAGAATGTCGAAATATGTTACTCTCCTTAGCTGTTTTATCAATGTGCTTTTGACCTTTTACGCGACGACGAACCAGAAATCAAAACAGAGACGTATAACTCTATTCATAACACTAGAGCGAAACAGGTTATTTTTAAGTACCATTGGAAAATGAGAGGGGGCTTTGGTTCAGAACTTAGAGGCGGTTTCCGTTTTACCTGCAGTTATATTATAGTGCATAAGGGATTTGGCTAGTACTTTGCAGCCTCGTCTCTGATTGGTTAACAAGAGACTAGCACAGCTTATTAATTTATTATTTTAGCTTTAGCACATTAAAATTCATCGTAGTTTATAGCAGGGAAAGTGAAGTCAGATTAAGAAATGGACTTTGGTTTAGCTCTGTGTGGTTCTGTACTTATGTGTTGACGATTCAAATTGGAGTATCTTGTCGAAGTGAAGCACATTAAATCTAGGAATCTATAAAGAACCAATAGCTTATTACCTTTGCTGATTTAAAGAGCTCGTCCAGCACTTCGGACAAGGTTGGGTGAGCATGCACAGCAAATTTTAATTCCTGTAGAGTGCAAAAGTAGCAGGCAGGTAATTAAGTATCTGAAAGTAAAAGCAGATTGTTTCGATTGAAATTGAAAACGTGGTTATACCATAAAAAATGTTCGTATCCAATTTGATTTGTGTTTGGGGTAGTTAAAATAATTAAAAAAAAAATAGAGAGGTAAGATACTTCTAGTGGTGATTGAAACAGTATTGCTAGAAACCCAGAAATTCAGTCCCCCACTCCCCAAGCACGACCAAATAAGTACGTAAAAATTGATAACTTCAGAAAACAAGTGTCTAAAGAAGCTTATAAGCTTCAACGAGAAGGCACTTTTTTTTCCTTAGCCTTTCCAGGTTAACAAATTAAATGTTTGTGTACATATACTAAAAGGCGATGGTGTACAAATCAATGAAGTGCGCAAACTGAAAGGAGAAGTACCTGTAAACGTGTTCCCATGGCTATGGCATTAGATGCTTCGTGTATGAGATCTGCTGCATGCATTCCAAAAATATGAACCCCAAGTATCTCGCCAGTATCAGGTCTGTAGATCAACTGCACAAATACAAACAAATTCAGTACGTAAATCCATTTGTTATCTTAAGACAAAAAGAAATATAGAAAAACATTCAGGGAACTTTTCTTTTTTCTTTTTATCTTTTTTCGATATAAGGTGAAAGTAACTTTCTAATATGTTCTTAAAGAGTGAGTGAAGATTCTTTGAATCCCTAACCTAAGGCACTGGGATATAAAAAGATAAAGCAAGTAAACTTAACGCAAACACGAAGCTATTATGGTTTGTGAATTACCTTGGCTAGTCCTTCGCCTTCATTTTCAGCAAGGGCTTTTGTGTTTGCTTTGAAACTTGTCTTGGCAATGCTTATTTCAAATCCTTCCTTCTCAGCTTTTTCTCTTGCTTGAGGCTATAAAAATTGAGTAGATTTTAGCAGGAGTACATAGAATATATAGTAAGCGAACAACCACCTGTAAGCAATTACACTTGGTTTCCCTATTTTCATTTACCGAGACAAATTCACTGAAATTTGCCTCTGAAGACTTGTACCACTATTATATGCAAACAAGCCTTCTACTCATTTAACCTACATGGAGCCGTTGCAAAATTGACACGAGGAATCACTTAGAAAACCATTGTTTCTCACTACAAGTCATCTGAAAATTCCAGTTGTGACTTATGGATCTTCATTACAATATTAAAACAACAATAATAGGTACTTGTTGTGCTGTACCGGAAGCAGCGAAACGCAAATATAAAGTGAAAATGGGGGAAAAATGGAGAGTCAAAAACGAAGAAGTAGGCATTGTTTAAAAGGTACATTCCCAGACGAAAAAATTTCTAGATGGAAAAATGTACCTCAGTCAGCCCAACCATACTGATTTCGGGATGGGTAAAACATGCTGCTGGAATGCTTAAATGATTCAATACATGGTCCTGCCCGGAGACTTGCTCAACAACTACAACCATTTCCGTAAGTCAATTGACTGAAAAAAAATGTGATAAAGAATATCAAATAATTGAAACTCCACTTCGAAATTCATTACCAGAGATTCCTTGTGCACTTGCTGCATGGGCAAGCATCATTTTGCCATTAGCATCACCGATGCAATACAAATGAGGAACCTAATAATCAGAACTTTGGATCAGTATAAGGCACAAATGCATAATAAACTAAAGCTTGAGAAGATTTACAAATAAGAAAGCGAAACTGCAGACCCACCAACTTTCCATTTGCATCGATCACTCTCATGCGCTCATCAACAGGAATGAATCCACGTTGTGTTTGTACATTAATCTGGACAGAAATAAATTATTTGGATAAGTTGGCTTTCCACTTGTATAGTTAATTTCAATGTGAGCTTTACGATACTAATATTCGAAATTACTAACATTTTCCAAACCAAGTCCTTGAGTGAATGGGGCCCTTCCAGTTGCAATAAGTGCTGCATCTACCTGCAGCAAATCGTACAATTCACTACATACGTAAGGTCCAAGAGGCATTTAAAGTAATGATTACAGATAAGAAGGTGATTTACAACACTTGAGAAAATATAAATTGGGATGCAGGGTTTCACATGTAACTCTGGTTAACTGTATCCATTTCTTAGGTTGTTTGAACTGCTGACGTATACAAATATTTTTTCAACTATGTTTGCTGCAAATATTTTTCCGTAGGCCTTTCCTATGAAAGATTCCTGAAAATTACCTCCAAAGTATCCTTTGGCTCCTTTGTCTTTGCGTCAATGAGCTCTATTTGTACTGGTTTTCCATCCTTCGCTGGAGTGATCTGTTCAGGGGGTTAAACTCATAAAACATGAACAATATGCTTAACCTAAGAGGGGGTTTATACATTCACATGAAATAGAAATGTGATTTTTAAGCACCTTGCTAGCAAATACACCGGTGTAAGAATCGATCTTGCGAGGATTGATGAGAACTCTCTGAGCTAATTTTCCAATCTCAGGATCAAAGCCCGGCATGAGTTGATCTAAAGCTTCAATGAATGTAACCTGTGCAGTTCAACAATAATCAGATCAAAGCCCCTATGCTTCATGCAATATACTAGAGGTGTAATTGCGCTAAACAGCCTAATGTATAGATATTTATACTAGTAATTGAATCATGATCGGCAATGATGTGCGTAAATTATGATCATCAAGGAGAAAAAAAAGAAAAATATATCAGTTACCCTAACATAAAGGATATCTAGTATGGCCTAGGTAATAAATATAGATGTGAAATACTACAGGAAGAATTAAGTATCAGACCTCACTTCCAAGTGCTGTATAGACATCACTGAACTCAAGCCCAATGTAGCCACTTCCCACAATAGCTATCCACTCTGGAACTGATTCCAGTTTAAGAGCATGGTCACTGGTAATCACTGTCTTACCTGCAATAAGTGGTAATTAAGTACGTGATGAATGAAGCTCAGAGCATATTTAGTGTATCTTTGAAGTCAGATTAGTGCAACATTGGAACACGGAAGCAAATTGATTGAAAATTAAGATAGCATCATAAACGAAGCACAGATAAGCAACTACCATCAACTTCAATTCCCTTGGGCACCAAAGGAACAGAGCCAGTAGCAATTATTATGTCTTTTGCAGTTATGATATTGTCTCCTTTTCCATATTTCAACTTCTGTGGACCCTGAGTAATTTACGAATTGATATGTTAAAGACTTCTCGAAAATGTTTAAGATTATGCTGAGAAATTTTCCAGATATAGGCCCAAGAACTCTGCGAGCTGTAGATGTGGACTCACCAGAACTGTACCGACACCTGTCAATATATCCACACCGAGAGATTTTAATGAATTGGTCAAGTTGTTTCTAATCTTTGAGGCCAAATTGTTTGCGTGATCAGCAACTCCTTGTCTGTCATATCCAGCAGCTGCAACCTATCATTGTGGCATTTGATGATCGGTAAGCAGTGAAAACATGATATGGAAATGAACATCGTTCAGCATAACTTCCTCATTATGCATATTACACAAGTAAAAGGTTTCAAACAATAGGTTTTCGTGTTTATATCTTTGTCAGCAATTTATGGACATATGATTTTAAATTTCAGTCCGTGCACTAATCTTAAAGTTAACAGTAGACAACTAGACATTACATTGTTTCAGCACGAGTCCTGATCCTTGAAGCACCGATTCAACAATAAGAACGCCATAAAATAGGATCTTATTCTAACCTTCGCAATGACATAGACTTTTGAATTTTCACAGTAAACTAAACTAAAAGGGCTGAAATATGTACATGCTTGTATAATGAGGAGTACCTGCAAACCAAAAGACTTCATATGGTGTTCGTTTTGAAGCTCTCGCATGCGACCACTGACAGCAAGAAGTGCTTTAGAAGGAACGCAGCCCCTATTTACACATGTTCCTCCAATTACATCTCCTTCTATGATTGCAGTTTTCAAGCCCTACAGTCAATAAAAAATCAATTTTCAGATAAACAGAATATACAGAAGTTGGTATCGGAATAACTATACAAATACGAAACTGGAAATGAAAAACATGTACTCAAGATGGCCTATGTATATCACACGGATACTACATCAATGATCAGTGTCTCTCAGCATATTTATGTCACAGATAGCAAACTTATCATACACGACGTATACTTACAAAAATGTTTGTGATTGGGTTCTTTGTAGAGATGATTCAATAATTGTCAACGATGATAATGTAAGAACTTATATTTGTGATGACAGTTATTGTGGATATTATTATCAAAATAATATACTACCTATTGATAGACCTTCACATTACCTCTAAATCGTACCTTTTTTAATTCATAACTATGCTAATTAACATTGATGTACATGGAGAAAGGTAACCTATTGATGAATTATTCACAATCGAAAGATATGATTCAAAACATAACACAGAGAAAATGATTGCCAAGCTGATTTCAATTGCCATTGCATAGCACATCATGCTTATGATAAAATGTAGATTTGCTTCAGTGTAGGTAAAACCACCGAATAAAACAACAAATTACAACACACGCACACACACGGAGAGAGAGAGAGAGAGAGAGAGAGAGAGAGAGAGAGAGAGAGAGAGAGAGAGAGAGCAATGCAGGCGATAAATTATACCTTCTCAACGGCATGAAGCGCGGCGCCATGGCCACCAACTCCAGCACCAATAATCACGAGATCGTAGTCAAAACCACCGGAAGGCGGGGTGCCATTGCCATTCAACGCCGCAAAAACTTTACATGAATTCGAACTCTTCGAATGCAAATTGAATCGATTCAAGCGCAAGGACGGCGCATCAAATGAGGCTTTCACATCAAACGCCTCTCTTCGGAGACCGCAGAAGCGGAGAGACCTAGGCGCCGGCGAAGACGCATCAGTGACGGCGGATCGGGCGATTGGGGACGGCGAAGAAAGCGAGAGAGAAATTGCAGACTGCATTTTCTAGAGAGAGAGACAACTGACAACTGTGTGTAGTTTAGGAGAGAGAGAGAGATATAGAGAGAGTGAATGAGAGAGGAGGTAGAAATATAGAGTTGATGGGTTTGGAGCTTCGGGAGGTCCGTTGGGAAGTGGCGGACTTTACGAAGAAGAGAAATACTGTTGTGTGTGTTGGTGTTGTTTTTCAAGTGCCGATGAACTAACTAGTGTGCCTACTATTTTCTATTTTCTATTTTTCTTTTTCTTTTAGTTTTCGTACTATAATGAACTGGCCTTGAACACATTTGTTCGATAAGTTATGAAGTATGGCTTGATCTCGAGCCCAATTAGATATCGACGAAAAAACAAGTTACTCGAGTTTGATTTGTGTTCGGCTCAATTAAAATTATTTGAACTTGAGTCAATAGGTTATCAATTCAAAACTCACAAAATTTTACAAGCTCGATAAAAAAACCAAACAAATTTGAACATACGTATTTTGGTTTGACTCGGTTCGTTTACACCCGCATCTATAAGGTTGTGCATTTGAAAGACTTCACTCGGCATTCTAAATCAAAAGTTTTAAAACTCAATATTAAATTCTTTTGAGAATTTTAATATAGGGAAAATTACAACTACACCTGAGGTATGGTCAATTTACGAAAAAAAACCCTCTTATTTGAATAATTACATCTACTCCTGAACTATGATTTTTTCTTACACATTCACCTTTATGGTGTCACATTCAACATAATCATCTAGAATTCATGGAATGTGCTCTAGTTTGTACTGGTTTTGTGTAAAAATACAGTTTTTTATGCACCACAATCTGATATATACAAGCCAAAAAACACATATTATGATCATCTTACTTCAAAATGTGGACTACGAATGGGATAAAACGTGTACAAAAGTGATAATAATCCATATAATCTCGAAGATTCCACCAAATTCGAAACTGCAAAGGTGGACAAGTAAAAAGATTTATAGTTGAATGGTGTTTGTAATTACCCAAACATGAGGGGGGTTTCGTAATTTAACCATACCTCAGGGGTTGATTGTAATTTACCCTTTAATATAAATATATAAAATAATGTTGATATTATAAATATGATATTCTAAAATAATTTAAAAAAATGGAAATATTTAGTGAAATTGAAATCTCAAATATATTAAAATTCTAAAAAATGGGAAACGAAAATTTTAGAACCCAAAATGAATAAATTTTTGTTTTTGAATCGGTAATTTTCTGATCAAAAATCAATTTTCACCTCTACTTTAAGATAATTTGAAAAAATAAAGAATAAAATTGAAGTGTAATTGTAATCAAATAATACCGTTAAATACTGCTCAATGCCGCGATAAGATACGACATCCGATACGATACAATAATTACAGTGCGATTTTCAACACATTTAAGGTTAATTTGTGAGATTTTCAACACTTTTAGGGGTGATTTGTGCACTCGGCGCGGGGCCTCCCGTGTGAGGTCAGGTCAGGTGATGGTCAACAACTCCGGACTTTCAACATCTTTTGGGGTAATTTGTGCGATTTCAGCATATTTGAGGGTGATATGTGCAATTTTTAGCTTTTTATTTTTTGGGGGAAAATACGAATTAGATTAGGCACGCATAGCCAAAAACAGGGGAAGGGAACATCCCTTCAAACAGGGGAAGAGAATGAGCTAGTTTATTACCCTGGCGATTAACAAAAGAATTCCTTGCAACTAATGAAGTATTGTAGAATTTCTCACCATTTTTCAAAGCCACATCCACATTGAGCTTCACCCAACCTCCTGGCGGCGGTGACCAAGTTGGCGAGGCAGCACACCTGGGTATGGAGTGTTTAGGCAACTGAGCATCTCTGAATGCGCGAAGAAAAGAGCTGCACCAACCAACTAGTTCGTTCATCTTCAAGTGCTCCGATCCATGCAAACGCTGGTTGTGCACATCCCATTTTTTCCAACAGATAACAACGGCCGACAAAAGAATGTCCTCAGACAGATAACGGCTCAAAAAATCAAACCAAGACCCAAAAGATTGATAGCTCTCCGTCGGCTTGGGCAGAAACGGGACAGATTCCCAAATATCCTTCATACCCCAACAAATACACAAAACATGGGCAGAGGTTTCTTCGTCAGCCAAACACTCCTAGCAAAAAGGATCCCGGACAATATGGAGCTTGAAAAGAGCCACTTTAGTTGGGAGGATGCCGGAGCACGCTCTCCAAATAAACATCCGAACTTTAGGAAGGAGTGCAAGTTTCCAAATATTATTCCAATCTCGTTGAGATTCGCCACTAACTCTGCTTCCATCACTCGACGTCGAATTACCCTGCAACTTCTTCTCGAAGATAAGGTGGTAGAACGAGCCGACTGTAAAAGAACCAGTATGTGAGAAAGGCCAAATCAACCTATCTCTCGCATAGCCGACGCCCAAGGGGACTTGGAGAATGTGTTCTCTGTCGATCGGCCAAAATGTATGATCAATAAGGTCCCGGTTCCAAGTATGCGTCTCTACCTCGATAAGATCCGACAAAAGATTAGAGAAAGTTGAATCCATTGGTTGGGGTGTAAGGATCCGGGGTTTTCCTTCCCCTTCTAGCCATGGGTCGCTCCAAATGCATGTGGAATTACCGTCGTCAATCCGACGCCTTGTGCCTTCCCGGAGAAACTCCCGAGTTACCAGAATGCTTTTCCACGTCGTCGAAGGCCGGGTACCGATCGACGCAGACCATAAATCACTCCCTGCAAAGTACCTGACCTTCAAAATATGCGCGAGAAGAGAGTCCGGATTACTAATCAACCTCCACGCTTGTTTTGGTAGAAGAGCAAGATTAAATGATTGCAGATCCCAAAAAACCATCCCTCCTTTGGTTTTGGGTTGGCATAAGGAGTCCTACGTCTTCCAACAAATTCCTTTATTTTACCCGCTGCTCCACCAAAAGCGTCGAATGGCCAGCTCCAATTCCAAGATATGATATAAGATGGCAATGCCTGGAGCACAGCTTTCATAAGAACTTCTTTCCCCGCTCTCGAGATATGATTGGAATTCCACGAGCAAATTTTGGCCCAAATTCGGTCCCGGAGATATCAAAAAATCTTCTTCCTAGATCTTCCCATCATCGCTGGCATTCCCATTAGGGATCCAAGCGATCTTAAAACCTTGAACAAAGTCCATGTGCACTGCATCATGAATCATAGAGATAAGGCCTTCGGTACACAAAATGAAAAGGCGAGAGCGGGTTGCCTTGACGAATCCCTCGTGAAGGAATAAGCGAGCCACACTGCAAACCATTAAACAAAAACGTATAATTCACAGAGGAGACGCAAAAGCATAATCAAATCAACGAAAGATAAAGAAAGCCCATGCAAATCAGGATTTTCCGTAAATAAGACCACTCAATTTGGTCATAAGCTTTACTAATGTCCAGTTTTATGGCCACGAGCTTAGTTCTTTTGCGAGAGTTAGTCTTATTTTGCGAGAGTTAGTCTTAATGTAATGGTTAGTTTCAAAAGCTACCAATACATTACCAGTTATAAGTCGACGGGGCACAAAAGCAGATTGAGAAGGAGAAATCAAATCGCTCAACACCATTTTAATACGATTAGCAATGATCTTAGAACCAAGTTTGTAAATAACATTACACAAGCTAAATATGCTCGTTAAGGGAATTTAAGAACATACTCAATGATTGAAGAGCCTAAAATATTTCAATATTTACAGAAGAAAATAACCGAAAAACCATGGGGGATTTAGTGGGGTGCATTTGAGATAAGGCTCAGGTTACCTCGTCAGCGGAGAAAGGAAGAGTAAGCTGATGAGACACATTGCTACTGAGCCGGTGTCAACATATTTTATTTATAACAATCATGTTTGCCATTTTTTGTTAATTAAGGGAAAAACCACAAAAATTACTTCAAATAGAACCAATTTATATTAGCAAGTGTAATAAAACGGACACTAGTATTTCTGAAAGCTATGATTTTTGTCGTAATTATTAAATTAAGGGCGAATGACAAAAAGGCCCATCACATAAGATTTAAATGCACATTTGTCCACAAAAAAATAGTCTCTCAATTAAACTCATCCCCATGTCTTTAGTCTAAAATACCCCCCATAATATAATTCTTATCAATTCCATCCATTATGCTCTAACTTCCTTAATATTACACATTGACCCCAGATTTAAACAAATACATCACATTAAACCCCAAAATATTTTTTTTTTCAGAAAATAATTTTTTTTTCGGCCAGATTTCGGCGTTAACCGCCGGTATCCGGCATTGACTTTGTTTTTTTTTTTTTGAAATTTTTTTTCCTGAATTTTTTTTCCGGTCGGTCAACCACTGTTGACCGCCGCCGGTCTCCGGCGTTGACTTTTTTTCGAATTTTTTTTCTTAGAAAAAAAATATTTTAATTAATATTAATGTCTTGGCTACTAAATTACTGTTTGGGACACTAAGATTATGAATATTATTTTCCCGAACAGTAATATTATTAATATTCTTGTCTAAGACAATTAAATTACTGTTGGAGATAGTAATTTAGCAGCCAAGGCAGTAATATTAATTAAAATAATTTTGTTTAGACAAAAAATTTCAAAAAAAAAAGAGTTAATTAACAGTTAAATTACTGTCTCCGACAGTTAAATAACTACTGGAGACAGTAATTTTAATTTAGCAACGACTACAGTAATATTAAATAAAAATATTTTTTGTAAGAATATAAAAGTCAATTAACAGTTAAATTACTGTCTCCGGCAGTTAAATAACTGCTGGAGACAGTAATTTAGCAACGAATAGAGTAATATTAATTAAAATATTAAAAAAAAAGTCAATTAACCGTTAAATTACTGTCTCCGATAGTTAAATAACTACTGGAGACAGTAATTTAGCAGCGAAGAAAGTAATATTAATTAAAATATTTTTGAAGAAAAAAAATGTCAATTAATAGTCAAATTACTGTCTCCAACAGTTAAATAACTGTTGTAGACAGTAATTTAGCAGCCAAGACAGTAATATTTATTAAAATATTTTTTTAAGAAAAAACAAAATTAAAAATAAAAAAAAAATCAACGCCGGAGACCTGGCGGTCAACGGTAGTTGACCGGTCGGAAAAAAAAAATTCACGAAAAAAAAGTTTTCAGAAAAAAAAAAAAAAAAAAGTCAACGCCGGAGACCGGCGGTCTCCGGTGGTGGCGGGTCAAAATTGGGATCAAAATTGAAATTATGGTTAAAATTGGTTAATTGATGAAATTTGGCTAATTGGGGTGTAAATCATGAAATTAGAGTTGAATTGGATTTCAATGAATTGTGGGTAATTTTGGTATATATAAAAAGATTTTCCTTATTTGCAAATAAGTTTGAATGAACTGGATTTATTTGAAAGACATAAAAGTAGGATGTCCCTCTTTTATTAAGTGCCCTTGTTGTAGGTCTATTTGCCATTTGCCCTTAAATTAATGTTGAAACTTGAATTTAGATCTATTTTGAATGAATGGTTTGACTTAAAATATTAATTTCGATATTTTTATTTTATTATTTATTACATGATATATAATTTGTACCATTTTTAATAGTCAATCAAATATTTGACGGTACGATACGATATGTGGAGAAAAACGATACGACGACGTATTTCGATGGTACGATATATAGAGGAAAACGAGGTTCCTTCGATCCTACACCCGGTGAAAAACACCGGGTGAGTCTTCTGCTGCCACGTGTTCTTTTTTTTATTTTTCTAAAACCCCTAAAGGTAAACCCTAACGGGGAATCTATTAAAAAATATAAAAAAAGAGACACGTGGCAGCAGAAGACCCACCCGGTGTTTTTCAGCGGGTGTAGGGTCCAACAAATCAGGAAAACGATACGATGATGTATTCCGATATGATAACCGTGGTCTCGACTAATAATTTTTTTTCTGAGAGGACTAGACTACTAATAATAAAGATATTTCTGAGACATTATTATTATTAATATTTATTATTATTTTTATTATTATATTATTACTATTACAACCTAACAGCGCGGCTCTCAGCGAGGAAATGAAGTTGTGAGTAGTATACCCCCCACTCTCTCTCTCTAGGGTTGGGAGATTATTTTAAGTTTGCCTAACTTTTCCAGAAAAAAAAAGAAAAAAGAAAAACCAAAACTGCAACAGCAGTCGAGATTCGAGGCGTTGAGCCAATCGAGAGATTGCGGACGGCAGAAAACGTTCGTAGATCGATCGATCTATTTGCTTTATTCTTCGGATCCAATCAATCAATCAATCAATCTATCTATAAATCAGTATTTGCTCTCGCTAAATAAATCTGAAAAAAAAGATGTTCTTGTTCGATTGGTTCTATGGAGTTCTCGCAACGCTCGGGTTGTGGCAGAAGGAGGCCAAGATTCTCTTTTTAGGGCTTGATAATGCCGGAAAAACCACACTCCTTCATATGCTCAAAGACGAGGTTTAATTTCTCTTTTTTCGATTCGGATTGAATGAATCTTCGTAATTATTTGAAATTTCTTGTGCAAAGTCGGTGATTTTGGTAATTAATTGGAATGGAATGGGTTATTTCATCTATGTGTTATTTGTGATGTTAACCTCTGGTGTTTTTTTGATGTTATTTAAACCTTTTTTTTTCTTCTTAAAAATTGTCTGTTGGTAAATCTGAACCAAATGTGAAGTTTGATTTGTATCGACGCCCTTATGATATTTCACTGCGATTCACGTCAACAAATAACTGTTACGAACTCTTCGAATTATGTCGTGTTTATGATTGATCTTGTAATTGGAGTCGTTGGACATAAATGCTATCGTTTTTTTTTTTTGGCTTTTTGCGATGATTCTATATTGAAATTTCCGAATCCGCTTGCATGATTTAATCAAATTGAGAGAATTACGTCAGTTTAGAAGTGAAACTGAGTTTGTTAAGGTGTTGGAAATGAGCAGAGATTGGTGCAGCACCAGCCGACTCAACATCCAACCTCGGAAGAGCTGAGTATCGGGAAAATCAAGTTCAAAGCTTTTGATTTAGGAGGCCATCAGATCGCCCGTAGAGTCTGGAAAGATTACTATGCCAAGGTATCAACACTAGCTATTTTCTACGATTTTGATTTTATAGATATTCAGCAATTTTCTGTATATTCTATTCCTATATTTCACTATGGGTTTCGAGTTTAATGTTTTTCGTCGATCTATCCATACGACAAGGCATATCTTTAATCCGGATATGTTTCTCTTCTAGACTATCATTTTTTTTCTCTTTCCTGTGCTGGACCAGTAGTTAAAAGCTACATGTTCTAATATTACACTCTGTGTAACCATATATAGATAATCATTTAGTGGAAAAGAAGCTTGTTTATTTATATGGACCAAAGTACCCTGCATAATCTGTGAATTGTTGCTCTCAAGGGACTCCTGTGTAATTATCATAAAATTAGTTTTTCTGATGTATGTTAGGGGTATGCTGCAAAAACCGAGCCTTCATAATCCCAAATAAACTCTCGCATGTTTATTTGATTCATGGGAGGCCTACAATGAGAATGGGAGCTCGCTGAAAGCACCTTTTATCCTCTGAGGTGTTTCAATAGTATCTCACCAGACACGTCATATTAAAAAAATATATATACAAAAATTCAAACCCTGTTACAAATGCTTTACCCATCATTGGCTCATTTTATTTTTCAATTATTCTTCCAAAATGCTTTTCTTAGATATCACTCGACTGCGACATTGTAAATTGTCACCTCTTAAAATATGAATAAACGGGGCCTAACATTGCGAAAAGTTCAAGCAATGGGTGGTTATAGTTTATTTCAGTGTTAATTATTTCGTTGATCAAGTTGTTTTTTTTTATGCTATATTATTTAAGTGGTTCTAATGTCTGTGCGATTGTTTAGGTTGATGCTGTCGTTTATTTAGTGGATGCGTATGACAAGGAGAGATTTGCAGAGTCAAAGAAAGAGCTGGACGCTCTTCTCTACGACGACTCGTTGGCTAACGTTCCGTTCTTGATATTGGGCAACAAGATAGATATTCCGTATGCTGCATCCGAAGAGGAGCTTTCGTACCACTTGGGTTTGATGGGCATCACTTCTGGCAAGGGTAAGGTTAACCTTTCCGACTCAAATGTACGTCCGATTGAGGTTTTCATGTGCAGCATCGTTCGCAAGATGGGTTATGGAGATGGCTTCAAATGGGTCTCTCAGTTTATCAAGTAGAAGGCATCACATCCCATAAAATCAGTATTAATGATTTTGTTTTTCTTTTTTTTATTTAAAGATTCACAATTCGGTTTGCCGTTGTTGTTTGTTTCGAAATGATTAAATTTTACTTTGTCCGATTCTCGATTATTAGACGTTTGTTGGTTATTGTCAGTCTGAAAACATGATTAATTTTCTATGTTTACTAAACTCTTTTGGGTTAAGCGTATACCAGAATTTTTTGGTTATTGAGACTCAATTGTCCTTGATTTGTTTTGTATTTTCTTCTTGTAGAGAACACTATTTGGAATGAATCAATTGTCCAAATTGCTCCGATAGGTCTAATTATACGTTGTTTTCGTTGTGAATGATTTTGAGTTCGGGGGTGTTTAATGCTGGCGGTTTTTAGATGATGTAGGTGAAAATATTTTTAATTTTGCCCAAAAAAGTTCAGACTTTCTCTCTTCTTTCTCTCACCTTCTCTTTCCCCCCTTCAAACAAACCGCCGGAATCGTCACGAATTAACCGATATCGAAGGTAAATTTTGAACCAAATTCATGCACTTAGATCTAGCCGAATTCAATGTATTGAGTTCGGCTAGATCTAGTTGAACTCAAGGTTTTCTTCTTTTTTTTTTTCCTTCTTATATTCGAAATATTAAAAATAAATAAATTAATGAGTTCGACCAAAACAAGTAGAACTCAAAGGTCCGAGTTTGGCATTATTCCATTGAACTCATACGTTTTTTTTTTTTTTTTTTCGGAATTACTTGTTTGGCTATGGCATATGTTCTTGCTTTCTCATTTTTGTACATTACTCGATTTTGTACCCGATTTTATCACATATAGGTTCAAAAATTGGAAAATATGCTAGAAATAAAAGTTGTAGCCCATCAAGTATTGTTTCGGATGCCACTGGAATCAATCCATTTGGAGTTCGTATGTTAAAGTTACGATGGTTACATCCAACACTATCAAAGCTGAAGTACGGAAGTTCAACACATTCTTGTTGAAAATGTTGGTTGTAGTTCAACTCATGGATGCTGAACACAATAGTTCGAAATTAATTTCAAAAAATAAGAAAAACAATATTTATTGTAGGAAAATATTCGGGACAACAAAAATATGCAAAAAAAATTAAATTATTCCACAAATAACCCATTTATAATCGTTTTTTTTTTGCAAAAAAAAATTAATAGTAATTTTTTTTTTGGAAAATGGATAATTATTATTAGCTGATTAAGTCGAATGGAAAATTAATCCGTCAAAAATAATACAAACATTGTCACTTACAATCTGAAAACAAATTATTCATTACTCCAAACATAATTCAAACATCATCACTTCCAATCCGAAAATAACTTAAACATTCGTCCATAAATAATACAAACATTGTCACTTACAATCCGAAAACAAATTAGTCATTTACAATCCAAAAACAAATTATACATTACCCCAAACATAGTCACTTACAATCCAAAAATAACATAAACATTCGTCCATAAATAATACAAACATTGTCACTTAGAATCCGAAAACAAATTGCACATTAGTCCAAATATAATCCAAACAGCCAAACATGTAACTCACAATTCCAAAATAAATTATACATTAGTCAAAAAATAAATATTGGTTCTTTATAACTCATAAATTGCACTTGGACCGGCAACTCTTTGGAACAGTCGAAGCAATGTTTGTAGTCGACCTTCATATATTTTCCGTAACGGCAGTAAATTTGGATCGCAATAACGGTGCCACTAAGGATGGATAGGCTGAAGAGGGCAATTATTCAGTAATTGAAAGATCATGAAATGAGAATTATGTAAAGACGTTGGGATAATAGTAGGATATTGCGTCATTCCCAATGAGAGCTAAATAAGTTACAAACCTCGAACGTCTCAATACTATCATCAACATTTATGTTATCATCAAAACCACCCTGCATGACAATTGAAGCTGCTGTCAATATTGTTTGAGCGTTAGTATTACTTACGTGACGAAAGACAAAAGGGGATGTAGCTCAGATGGTAGAGCGCTCGCTTAGCATGCGAGAGGTACGGGGATCGATACCCCGCATCTCCATTTTTTTATTTTGAGTTTCTAAATTTCATGTTTTCGGCGAAGATTTGATCAGTACATAAAACCTACCCCCGCGCACATAATAGTCGATACATACATTAATATTCAATTCAACTATTTGTCTACGTCTGGATATAATCATTTTATCTTTGAGTAAACTAATTTTTTACATCTAGTTAACATTTGAAATATTTTTATTTTATTTTAATCTTGTCAAAAAATGATAATAACTTATAATCTTAAAAAAACAAAAAAATTAAATGGGAATAATTAATAAGAAAAATAAATGAAAATCTTATTGATAAAAGTAAGAGACGCTAAGGCAACCTAAGAAACTCTAATAATATATTTGTAATTTTTTAATATTAATTATTAGTATTTTTTCATCTCTTATTTTCCGGCTTTTTTCCTCTAATGACCTTCATAGCAAATCAAATTTGCAAATCCGCTAGGAAAATTCTAATGCGTTCGAATAGTATATTTTTTTACTCTCCTTCTCTCCACACCTCCATTTTTTTTTTATTTTGAGTTTCTAAATTTCATGTTTTCGGCGAAGATTTGATCAGTACATAAAACCCAAACCCCCGCGCACATAATAGTCGATACATACATTAATATTCAATTCAACTATTTGTCTACGTCTGGATATAATCATTTTATTTTTGAGTAAACTGATTTTTTACATCTAGGTAAAATTTGAAATATTTTTATTTTATTTTAATCCTGTCAAAAAATGATGATAACTTATAATCTTACAAAAACCAAAAAAATTAAATGGGAATAATTAATAAGAAAAATAAATGAAAATCTTATAGATAAACGTAAGAAACGCTAAGGCAACCTAAGAAACTCTAATGATATATTTGTAATTTTTTAATATTAATTATTAGTATTTTTTCATCTCTTATTTTCCGGCTTTTTTCCTCTAATGACTTTCATAGCAAATCAAATTTGCAAATCCGCTAGGAAAATTCTAATGCGTTCGAATAGTATATTTTTTTACTCCCCCTCTCTCCACACCTCCATTTTTTTTTATTTTTTTTATTTAGAGTTTCTAAATTTCATGTTTCGGCGAAGATTTGATTAGTACATAAAACCCAAACCCCCGCGCACATAATAGTCGATACATACATTAATATTCAATTCAACTATTTGTCTACGTCTGGATATAATCATTTTATTTTTGAGTAAACTGATTTTTTACATCTAGGTAAAATTTGAAATATTTTTATTTTATTTTAATCCTGTCAAAAAATGATGATAACTTATAATCTTACAAAAACCAAAAAAATTAAATGGGAATAATTAATAAGAAAAATAAATGAAAATCTTATAGATAAACGTAAGAAACGCCAAGGCAATCTAAGAAACTCTAATGATATATTTGTAATTTTTTAATATTAATTATTAGTATTTTTTCATCTCCTATTTTCTGGCCTTTTTCCTTTAATGACCTTCATAGCAAATCAAATTTGCAAATCCGCTAGCAAAATTCTAATCCGTTCGGATAGTATATTTTTTTTACTCTCTCTCTCTTTCTCTCTCCGCATCTCCATTTTTTTTTGAGTTTCTAAATTTCATGTTTTCGGCGAAGATTTGATTAGTACATAAAACCCAACCCCCCGCGCACATAATAGTCGATACATACATTAATACATTGCTTTTTTAATATTAATTATTAGTATTTTGTCATCTCCTATTTTCCGGCTTTTTTCCTCTAATGACCTTCATAGCAAATCAAATTTGCAAATCCGCTAGCAAAATTCTAATCCGTTCGGATAGTATATTTTTTTACTCTCTCTCTCTCTCAGCATCTCCATTTTTTTCATTTTGAGTTTCTAAATTTCATGTTTTCGACGATGATTTGATCAGTACATAAAACCTACACCCCCCCCCCCCGCGCGCGCGCGCGCGCACATAATAGTCGATACATACATTAATATTCAAATCAACTATTTGTCTACGTCTGGATATAATCATTTTATCTTTGAGTAAACTGATCATTTACATCTAGTTAACATTTGAAATATCTTTATTTTATTTTAATCCTGTCAAAAAATGATGATAACTTATAATCTTAAAAAAAAAAATTAATTGGAATAATCAATAAGAAAAATAAATGAAAATCTTATAGATAAAAGTAAGACACGCTAAGGCAACCTAAGAAACTCTAATGATATATTTGTATTTTTTTAAAATTAATTATTAGTATTTTTTCATCTCCTATTTTCCGGCTTTTTTTCCTCTAATGACCTTCATAGCAAATCAAATTTGCAAATCCGCTAGCAAAATTCTAATCCGTTCGGATAGTATATTTTTTTACTCTCTCTCTCTCTCTCTCTCTCTCTCTCCCCGAATCTCTATTTTTTTATTTTGAATTTCTAATTTTATGTTATCGGCGAAGATTTGATCAGTACATAAAACCCAACCCCCCGCGCACATAATAGTCGATACATACATTAATATTCAATTCAACTATTTGTCTACGTCCGGATATAATCATTTTATCTTTCAGTAAACTGATTTTTTACATCTAGTGAACATTTGAAATATTTTTATTTTATTTTAATCCTGTCAAAAGATGATGATAACTTATAATCTTAAAAAAACAAAAAAAAAAAAAAAAATAAATGGGAATAATTAATAAGAAAAATAAATGAAAATCTTATAGATAAAAGTAGGAAACGCTAAGGCAACCTGAGAAACTCTAATGATATATTTGTAATTTTTTAATATTAATTATTAGTATTTTTTCATCACCTATTTTCCGGCTTTTTTTTTTTCCTCTAATGACCTTCATAGCAAATCAAATTCGCAAATCCGCTAGCAAAATTCTAATCCGTTCGGAGAGTATATTTTTTTACTCTCTCTCTCTCTCTGATACACACCTATGTGGATTTATTTAATACAATTAATATTCTAATCCGTTCGAATAGTATATTTTTTTAATTACTTTCTCTCTTATACACACATATGTGGATTTTTTAATACAATTAAAATTCTAAACCGTTCGGGTAGTATATTTTTTTACTCTCTCTCTGATACACACCTATGTTGATTTATTTAATATAATTTAAATTCTAATCCGTTCGGATGGTATATTTTTTTACTCTTTCTCTCTCTCTCTCTCTCTCTCTCTCTTATACACACCTATGTGGATGTACTTAATATAATTTAATTATCATAATATTTAAAAAAATTTCCTTTTTGCAATCGCGTGCATCGTACGGGGAGAATCGCTAGTTATGTACAAATCAAAAGGTAGGGATAGGATTTAATAAACCCTAAAGTACGTACAAATTATCATATACACTTATTTGATAATCCGCTTGTTGTGGAAGCTATTGCAATCTTTCTATGTGCTAATGACAAAACGCAAAAGTTATTCAGAAATGATAGAAGCCAAGCTTTATAGACGATCAACTCATTAGATAATGTCTAAGTTGTTGGGTCTTATTTTTAAATTTTTTATAAACTCTGATAAAATATTTTAGGAATTTGATAAGTTGTTTGGTCTTATTTAAAAATTACTTTTTAAAATATAAAGATTTCGATATTATCATATTTCACATTATGATCATCAAATTTATAATTTCTTGATTAAAAATAGATTCGTATCATATCATATATATATATATATATTTCAAATATTACGATATACATATAGTATTAACTTCAAATAAGAATTTTTGGTTATCGGCTGATTGAAAGTTGACTTATTGAAGAGCCAAGCAGTTTATCTATATTTCCTTTTATTTTTGATAAATAATTTATCTCTATTTCATTTGATTAAAAGCATCTAAAAGTTAGCCTTGTTCAATAGTATAAGTCCGAACAATTGGATTGCAATTATTTCCTACTAATTAATGAACTATTATTAGAATGTATGATAAAACAAATGGACTATTATTAATTGGGAAGTGATAAAATTATTTTACGTTTTTACATTTCCAATTTTATCAATAGTAGTAATTAATTACGTTTTTTATACCGTAGACCACCAAAAAAAAATCGAATTACCGATTCCGAGATCGACAAGTGTCAAATTTTCGATTCAACACAGTTTGTACAGGTAAACCTAACCAATGAACACTCATATTTCCAGCCCCTACTTGACAATTCCGTCAATTTCTTTTTTATAGGAAAATTATTACTGAAAGACCATTATTATGAATTATGATTATATTGTGTCCACGTTTCTGGCAATGATTAGAATCCAATTTTATGGTATAGCAAAATGAAATATAAGAGAAACCAATTAAAGATAAACTTTGTATTGATTTTTATTATTTTACATATTACAATACTCATGTATTTATATACAGAATTGGATGATTCAACGGTAATATATGAGATTGAGCCAATTCCTTCTGCAGCAAAACAACTTCAATATTTAAATCAAATCTTAGCAACGGTCATATTATTCCCTTGACTATCGTGAAATCTGTTGCCTTGATTTTCTCCTTGAATTGATTGTTGAATATTTTAAGCCTTATCACCCCCCTTTAAGATTGGCGGTGGGAGTGAACAAACGCCAATCCTGGTACGAAAATCATCGAATGAATCCTTAGATAATGGCTTGGTAAAAATATCAGCAATCTGCTTTGTAGTAGATAAATATCGAAGGTGAAAAGCTCCACCGATAACTTTTTCCTGAATAGAATGATAATCGATTTCAATATGTTTTGTTCGAGCATGGAAGATGGGATTGTGAGACATGTAAATGGCACTCTTGTTGTCACAAAGAAGGATTGACTTTCGTTCAAGGGTGATGCCAAGATCACGAAAAAGATATTGGAGCCATGTAAGCTCTGCTGATGTTATTGCCAAAGCATGATATTCGGTCTCAGCACTAGAACGTGACACTGTGGGTTACTTTTTGGAAACCAAGATACACTCTTAGCATATTTAAATTTGAGAGAGTGTAAGACCGCCAAGAAAATATTTAACTTCTAATCCTAAAAAGTAATTGAGTCTTCCCAAATTTTTAAGACCAAATTCCTTGCTAAGACATAAAATGAGGTTAGATATGACGTGGGAAGTATTGTCTGTGAGAATTATATCATCTACATAGACAAGTAAACGAAGAATGTTACCACCATGATTATAAATAAAAAGAGAGAATCAACGTTACTACAACTAAACCATATGTATAAAGAAAATGAGATAATTTATCAAACCAAGCGCGCGGGGTTTGTCAAAGATGATACAAAGATTTATGTAAAAGACATACATCTGTAGAGAGTTTAGGATGCACAAAACCTGGGGGTTGTTCCATGTAGAGCCGCTCATTTAGAGTTCCATGTAAAAATGCATTTTTCACATCTAATTGTTTTAAAGGCCACTTGAATTAAAAGGCAAGAGAAAGTATGACACGAATTGTTGTTGGCTTAACCACGGGACTGAATGTTTCGCTAAAATCAAAACCAGGAATTTGCGTGTACCCTTTTGCTACTAAGCGTGCTTTGAACTTGTCTACGTTACCATCTTCTTTATACTTTGTACGATATATCCATTTACAACCAATAACATTGGCATTTGTCGGGCGAGGAACAAGAGACCATGTTTTATTATGGTGAAGAGTGTCTATTTCTTCTTTCATGGCACCTCTCCAATTTTCAAATTCTAGAGCTGTTTTTAAACATTTTGGTTCAATAAGAGAAACAGTAAGAGCAGTATCATGTTTTGAAGTAATAGAGGGACAAAAATAATCCTTAAGATTTAGGGGTTTTTTTTTATTCTATTTGGTCGAGAAGCTAATAAGGGCAAAGATGGTCCAGGAGTTGTAGTAGTGGTCTCACGTGCTTCACTATTTTGAGAATGTATTGAAGTAGAGGGTATCATTTGATGAGAAGCAATAGTATTATCAATGATATAAGGAGTCTTAGTGTTATTCGGAGGGGAAATGGAAATTAAAGGATTCTGAGGTGTTGAGTTATTTCCAATTAATATGTTGTCCGGATCATCAAAGTCAAATTTTTTTTTTTAAATTGGAGCTTAAAGAACTATCCAAGGAAATTTCATTTGAAATGGGCTCTGCGAGTTCCCGTCAAACCATTTTTCTAAATCAGGGAAAGTGGTGAGAGACAAATGATTGGAGTAGAAGAATATTTTTCTTTTGAAGAAAAAGGAAAACATTGTTCATTGAAAACAACATGTCGTGAGATATAAACACGGTGAGTATTTGGATCTAGACATCTATAGCCTTTATGCATAGAACTATATCCTAATACATAAGGAATAGTTCTCTTGGAGAATTTATGCATTTATGGAGTTTTTAAATAAGGAACAAATTGACAACTGAATATACGAAGACTAGAATAATCAGAATCATTACCAAATATTTTGAAATAAGGCGTCTCTTTACCGGTTGACAAGAGAGGCATTCTATTAATTAGGTACACTGCAGCTAAGAATGCATCGACCCAAATGTTTAGAGGAGCGTCGGCATGAAATAGCAACGTCAAACCTGTTTCGACAATATGACGATGCTTGCATTTTGTAAGACCATTTTGTTTCGGTGTATATGGACAAGAAATGTAATGTGTAATAAATACCACAAGAAGCCAAGCGATTCTTAAATTGGTTGGAGATGAATTCTCCACCACCATCACATTGATTTTTTTTTTCTATTAAAGAAATTTCTACAAGAGCTTAAAATTTGATGAAACACTTAAAAAAGTCGAAATTAATTTTTAAAGGATATAACCAAGTGTAACGAGTAAAATTATCAACAAAAATTACATAATGTTGGAATTTTTGAGAGGAAAGTACTGGGGCAGGACCCAATAAATCTCTATTATTTTTTTCCAAGGGAGATTGGAAATAAAAGTTGAAATATTAAAAGAGAGTTTACAACGTTGTCCAGAACTACATATCATGGTTTTTGCCGTCCAATGAGACACATCAATGACATATTTATTAAGAGTTTGTAAAATTCTTAATTAGGATGTCCTAAGCGAGCATGCAACATTTCAGAAGAAATTCCTCTGGATTTGACTGCACGAAAGCATTATTAAGTTGTCCTCCGTTTATTTCATATAAATCTCCTTCTCTATGCCCTTTGGCCAAGATCTGGTTCTCCGATCCTTAATAACAAAATAGTTAGAATAAAAAGTAATATGCAACAACTATCATCAACAAGTTTACTCATGGATAATAATGTTTTCTTAATGGATAATAATGTTTTCTTAATTTCTGGTACTACTAAGACATTATTTAATAATTTTTTTTCATGTGGCCTTTATAGCAAAGTTGAACCCGTGTGTGTAATATATAAAGCTTGTCCATTACCAATATAAAGAGAATTATCTTTAAAATAAGGTTTAAATATTTTAAAGTGCCTCCTTGATTTGTGATGTGGGCAGTAGCTCCCGAGTCAAGATAAAAATTTGAATCATGCTCATTGTTCAAATTCATGGATGCAAAGGCTTCTTGAATATTTTCACCTTCTGTTTTATAGTTGTACATGTAGTAGCACTGGGTGGCAATATGATTGGTTCGTCCACAAATTTGACAAGAAACTTGACTTGGAACTTGCCTCTGACTTTGGTCTTTCCAGTTTTGGCTCAACTTGGCATGATGGTAGTAGTAGTAGTAATAGTAATTACAATAAATCACAAAAAAATCCATGTATATATAACCATAAGTATTGTTTCAACAATAAAATAATATTAGTTAATGATGGGTCATTTTACCACAATAATAGAGTTTGAAACAAAATTCAAATATTATAAAGTTTGATTGTTTTTTACAACATAAATGCATCTTAGTTAATGATAGTTCAAATTTTCACTAACAGAGGTTTAAGATCATTCGATATTTGTAAAATTTTGTCCAAAATTTTATAATTCTTTTTTGTTTTTTCTGCTCCGAAAGAGCTTCAACAACATTAATAAATGTGAACTTTTAAACAAATAATATGAAAAAAAAGATTTCGCTTTTAGGCATAAATTGTGAAATACTTCTGAAATTTCAAGCAAATTGGATGTACAAAATCATGTTTGAGATGAAATTTCATTAAATTAGTTAGTGAGAGAAATTGTCTCATGAAAAAACCCATTGCTTTGTAAGTGCATGCAACCATGCTCTTTGTTAACTTGTACTAGTTCTTCGAGTATTTTCGCACATACTCCTGCAAATAAACGTTAACATATTTGAGTTAGTTTACTTACATTCAGAATATCGAATACGTAAAAAATAAGAATTTGCACAAACCTCGATGAGTTTAACGAGCTTAGAACGTGAACATTTGATATATAGGTTGATCTTTCTTTCTGTAGGGAAATTTTTATTCCCAAAGCTTTTAGTGATTTTGTCAGCCGATTTCCGGACTATCACTTTGTATAAATCTCTGTCGATCTTTTTTTCTTTCAAATATGGGTTTATTAGAGTTTTCAAATATTCCACAAGAATAGCCTTGAACGTGTTCAAGGCTTTAACACGATTACTTGTGGAGATCTCCTCAGTTTCCCCTACATTTATTACAGGGCATTCAACTTCAGCATGTTTTGTATACTCTTGCAGTCCTTTTCCTTGTCCATTTATATGGACCGGGCTGTATCCACTATCACTGCACATCAAAAGTATTTAATCATTGTAAAATTACAAAGAAAATAATGTAAAAAAGTATCAATAGTACATTGATGAAAATCATATTATGTCGTTGTCAAATTAAAAAATAAATTGAAGTACAATATGTATTTAATGGAATCTAAATAATAAGCATCGGAAAAAGACAGTAAATGAACCTGTCCAGATGCATCATGTCATCATGACCAGAGGATCCACGGCACTCCAATTTCCAATTATTCATGCCGGGTGACATTGGTGATATCTTAAAAGATTTTAAGATGTGTGCTCTATACCTGTCCATTTCTTCTGCATGTAGTATATATAAAAAAAATATAAACCAAGAGAACGCAACATATGTTGAATCTTTGCGTTGTTTATTGGTGTCAATCAAAAACCATCTCACCGAAGCATACTACTTTTGATGTACTAACCACCTAGGCATGCAACTATATGTTATTTATGTTATAGGAGTAATCAATCATCATTTGATGTATAATTTAAAGGAATTACATATTATACTAGCCCTTACATTGGAGCGAATCCCAGAAGAGGTGTACCATTTAAGAGCAGTGGTTATACAATATTATAACCTTATATAGATAATATTTATAATAGGAAATAAATGACGAATATATGTATACAATTTAAAAGAACAAAATCACAATATTTACTACTAAAACTAGAATCTCAAAGAACATTCATAATTGAACATCAATAAATGACAGTATTTTACAAATCTCATCAACAATCAGTTAAGGAACATCATATTTCCATGTCTAATGTAAGTTCATACTTCATACCTCATAAACAATAATTATCTCATAAACAATAACTACAAGCTATCATACCTGTTCAATGAGCTAAGTATCAACCTCTTTATCTTTTCCAACACGAATCTTTTGTGAGTTAAAGAAATTAAGTTGATATGTTACTGTACATAATGAGAATGTAAATAGTAATTATTTGGAATAAAAATTGGAATCGATATATTAGCACAAATGCATATTCGAATGTAGATATAGTTAACACAAATCCATCTCATCTCTCTCTCTCTCTCTCTCTCTCTCTCTCTCTCTCTCTCTCTCTCTCTCTCTCTCTCTCTCTCTCTCTCTCTCTCTCTCTCCTCAGCTCCGTGTTTCTCTCAAACATTGGATTCCTCTCTTCGTTCTCTTTTGTTTACTGTGTTTTTAAACATCCATGCGGTCTTGGAGTTCTTAATAGTTTTCGTGTGCATCTGTATTTGACATTTTCACCATTGTTAGAATTTTTTCAACGTTCGATGATTAATGGCGATTCTGTTACACGAACTGAGGACATGGGTGTTTGCCCTTGGAGGCAGATGCATCAACATAAGCCTCTTTGATGGTGCTATAATTTTGTGGGAGGATAAGGTTAGGTGGATAGGGTTTCGCGGCAGCTACTAGTTGGCAATACCAGCCATGGCAAAGAAGAAAAAAAATTATCTTCTCATATTGGTCTTTTGGATGACTACAAGTTTCCATAGTTGACTACGAGGGACTATAGACGACTATAGACAAAATGCAACCAACTTTATATACTGCATTATGATAGCTTTAGATGACTACAAGTGTCTATAGTTGATTATGTTTAACTTTAGATGGCTACGGGCAGTGGCGAGTCCAGAAATGGGTTACATGGTTGAATTAGGATTTTTGGTGGTCTAAATAATAAAAATTGGGTGGGCTACATGAAAATATACGTATAGTATATTATACTTTATTTTAATTGAGGTTGGGTTTGAGTGTACCCATGCCAAAGAATGCACTCGCCCTTGACTACATGTGAAATATAGTCGACTTTATATTCAATACCACATTAATTGACATAATATAAATAAAAAATAATTAAAAAGAATTAACATAAATATTAGATGCAAAAAAGTAAATATTAAATGCGGAACAAAAAATGCTAAATGCAGTTAGGATAATATTGAATGCAGAGGAGGGGTAGTTTTCGAAGGAATTTAGTGAGAAATGTCTAAGGAAGATTTAGTTGGATTTTTCATTTAATTATAAAACTAAAAATTGTGAGAGGTGGCCCCTTTCATGTTTAGCTACATATTATTTATCTCTCCCCTTAAAGGTAAAACATAAGCTTATTTTGTTTCCCGCAAGAGATGGTCAGCGGTTGGAGTAGGTGAGCCTGTGTCAATTGACTCAGGATTGAATCCCCTTATCAACAGTCGCTAGGTGGATCTTGTCATACACTGTTAGCCTAGTGTGGTTTACATTTTTAGTATGCATTACAAGCTATTATTCGAGAGTGTAGGTTTACACAGTGCACCTATATGGTTGGCTGCGGGGTTCCTTCATTACCAAAAAATAAAATAAATAGAAGCTTATATTGTTACTTATTATTACAATCCAATAATAGATTCACATAAACACAACAACTTTCAGACCTAAGGCTTGTTTCTATTTTTTTCTTACCACTTGAATTTCACCCACCCCACCTACGACAACATATTTAGTTAGTTGACTTCAAAGGGAATTTCAACTTAAATTTACCATATTGCTAGTAGTATCTCCACAATATAATAAAGTATTACACATATATTAAATATAATCTCCTTATGTCAAATATAAACTAAATCATCTATATATTTTTGTAATATTGTTAATGTGTGGAAAAGTTTACTACTAGAACCAAAATACATTATTTTATCAATTTTGAACAAATTACAAATTAAAGGCTTATACCATTCCATGGGTAAAATCATTTTACTAAACATTGCAAAACATTCATTTGGAGGTGTTGCTGACATTTTCAAATTTGTCCCAAAATTGACCATCAAATCAAATAATAATGTTTCTCATGTAATAATTCATAAAAAGAATAAAACTTAAAATATTGTTTCTTTATCGATGCATTCAATCGCAATGTACTTTCAAGTTATAAATAAGATATATTAATTTATCATTGATACCAAGACACACACACTCACTTTCTATAAAGTAAATACAAAATCACATACTGGTTAAAAAAATGAACTTGAATCATTTCATTGCCATAAAAAAATGATTCCTAACAAATAAGTAGCATCTGTCGTTCATATCTCACAACTTTTAAATGTACATCAATAAAAAATAATTGCATAAAAATAAACAAGAAAATCAATTTAAGAACATGTGATTGGAGTAACATTTAAACAACATAGTAAGAAATCCAACAAAATCATAAATTAATAAATAAAATCCCTAAATCCAATCACGAGGGTCCAAGGCACACAAAAAAGGAAATACAAAAGATAAATGAAATAAATATTAATTTATCAAGAGGTAGAGAGAGATGAAAAAATTACACGGATCGGGGAGAAGCAACCGCACTGGATGGAGAGAAGCAACCACACAGAGGAAAACGATACGCCAATTTGCTTCGGTGAGCACGCCGATGTATTTATGTGTTTTATACAAATATTTATGAAACGGAAAAATGGAAATGGGCTGTGAAGGTATGTGACAGATAAGGATTATTTGTCTTTTTTTTTTTTTTTTCTCCCTATGAATAGACGACTTAAATAGGCATTTGATAATTTTATTTATTTCTTATTTAATATTTAATTTTGGGCAAATTGCAAAACACTCCATCGGTGTTTATAATATTTCAAAAATCTTCTCTATAACGATTCAATTTTGGTCTCTTTAAATGTACAAATACTTTAATTAAATAGGCAATACTCATTCGGAGTAAATAATTATTATTTTTATGATTATAAATAACTAAATCATGTTTCTCATTTTATTTATTTTTTTGGATTTATTAAAATTTTGTATCGATTTAGTTTTTAAGACTATAATTAATTAATTCACTAAATAGGTAAAATTACAGTTTTGGTCCCTATATTATACACCTTTTTCGATTTTGGTCCTTAATTTTTTTTCTGCCACGAAATTCATCCTCAGAAAACCAGTTTTTCTACACTTTCACTCGGCCGTTTGATTTTGGTGGTATGTTGGATGGAAAAGCACGTGAACATGCTATTTTAGTTCCTTATTTAAATCTATATCTGATTTAGCCTCATTTTAATTTATTTTGCACAAAAAAGAAAAAAACCGTGAGATGCAATTGGTACCCATGTTGCAGAAAATGTCCATGTGTTAAAAAAATTGCAAGAACCCCATCTCTCTCTCTCTCTCTCTCTCTCTCTCTCTCTCTCTCTCTCTCTCTCTCTCTCTCTCTCTCTCTCTCTCGTCATTCCTTCTTCGTCTTCTTCGTTCAATTTGTTTTGTTCATCCTCAATGTGAGTTTTTTTTTTGCAAGCGGCACCCCTATGATAGGGGGTTTCTATTATATTACGTATTATTTCTCTCCTTCTCCAAATTCTATTCTTCCTATATGGTATCAGAACACCAGATTTTTTAACCTAGCCGCCTTTCTTTTCCATGGCGGTGACCACCCAATTTTTCCCCCCCGATGGTAGTATCTTTCTTTTTCTACCCGTTCCATGAACACCACTCGACTTTTCTCCCTCCCCCGGTGGCGTATCTTCTCTATTTTTTCCGTTCTTCTTCTTCCTCTTTTCTTCTCCATGGCCTAAAACCTAGCCGCGCCTCTCTTCTTCTCCATGGCCGACGACCACCAAATCAATTCTCTCCCTCCCGGTGGTGGTACTCTTCTCTCTATAAATCTTCTTCTATCAGATCCATGAAATCCACCCAAATTCTCCCTCCCCCGGTGGTGGTAACTTATATATTTTTTTTCTTTCCGACATCTTCTTCTTTGTCGTTATCTTCTCTCTCGGTTCATACAAAAAAATAAAATAAAATAAAACAATTTATTGCAAAACTATTAAGTTCATGGATTATATGGAAGGCTAAAAACGAAGCGTTATTCTAAAATAAACAGACGTGGCTTAACCATCTATGGAACTTAGTTAAAGTAGGGTAAGAGAATTCCGAACAACAACAAAAACCAAACCAGAAGCTCATCGCTCTTCGATGGGACCCTCCACCGAATTCCTGGTACAAATTAAATATAGATGGTGCGTCCAATCTAATCCTGGACAAGCTGGCATAGATGGAATCATTCCCGATCATAAAGGCCTATTTGTTGCGGCCTTTCCGAGAAACATTGGCATTACGTCTAATAATAACGCAGAAATATGGGCATTTCATGATGGTCTCAAACTTGCTTATGAACTTGATCTAAAACGTTTGATTACTGAAACTAACTCTCTCGTGTTGCTTTCATTACGTTCTAGGAAAGAAACGATGCATCGGGAATTCCTGACCCTCCTCGAGGAATCATGGAGGATGTTGAGTAACTTCCATGCTATCCAATTCCAGTTTGGCTACAAGGAAATTAATGAAGCAGCTGATGCTTTACCAAAAATTACATTTCTTTTGAAGCAAGACAAAACTTATGTTTTTTGATAATGCCCCTAGTTTTTTTTTATCAATATTTTGGAATGCAATAAGTATGATAACTATTCTCGTAGATGTACTATTCCTTGTACCAAAACTGTTATTTTGAAGTAGTAATATAATATTGCGTTTTCTGTTAAAAAAAACTATTAAGTTCATAATTACTTAGTTCACTCGTTATATTTTAATTTAAAAAATATGAATATATTAAAATTTAAATGGTTAAGTAAAATAATCCCATCATGGACTACTTATTCATAAAGGGGATTAAACAAAAACCATTTTACAAAAAAACCCAGACGTCCTTACGTGTGTAAAAGACTTAAATACCCCACATTTTAATATGCTCCAATTTCATCATTTTATTCAATTTAACTTCAATTTGACACCAACTTTCATCGATTATTCAATTTTGACCCATAACCCAATTTTGACACAATTTCGTTTGTCGGCGTCGTTGACCGCCGGTCTCCAGCTTTGACTTTTTTTTTTCTTTTTTCGATCTACCTTTTTATGTCGGTCACAGACGTTGACTTTTTTGATTTTTTTTCCTTTTCTTTTCTACCGCCGGTCTCTGGTGGCGTTGACTTTTTTTTTTCCTTCAAAAATTTTTGGCCCGTTCAAATAGTAATGTTGTTGTGATTGACAGTCATATTAACTATATTATTGTTTAACACACTAATATTAATTATATTACTGTTTAACACAATAATATTGCTATATTACTCTCTAGCACAATAATATTACCACGAAAAAAGTCACTATTATTGTGTTATAGAGTAATATTAATATGTGGATCGTTCAATAAAGGCAAACATAATAAAAAGGCAAAGGAATTAATATTGGTGTGGTTGACAATAATATAACTATCAACCACAATAATATTATTGTAACGACAGTATTACTGTAACTACAATAATATTTTCGTCAACCAGAGTAATATTATTGTGCTTACAGTCATATCACAATAGTAGCCAGTAATATTATTACGTTAACAATCAATAAATCAAACAAAATAAAAAGGCAAAAAAATAAAAATAATATTGATGTGATTGATAGTAATATTATTGAGTTTACAGTAATTTTACCGTTAACAACAATAATATTATTACGATGACTTGTCAACAAATCAAACAAAATTAAAAAGCCAAACGATAATAATATTATTTTTTTATTGTTAGTAATATTATTGTGTTTACAGTAAATATACTGTCAAGGAAGTACAATTACTTTCAACAACAGTACAATTATTGTCAATGACAGTACAATTACATTCAAGGTTTAACGGTGGGCCTAAAAAAACGGATAAAAACACAAGAAAAAAATAAATCAAAAAAAGTCAACGCCAGTCGGCGTTGACTGTCAGAAACCGGCGGCGAAAAAAGCAGACATAAAAAAATAAAAAAAATAAACGTTTAAACAAAAGAAAAAGTTAAAATTGAATTTTCGTATACAAAACATTTCAATACTATCATATTTCACGTTATGATCATCAAATTTATAATTTTTTGATTAAAAATGAATTTGTATCATATATATTTCAAATAGGGTAAATTACACCCACATCTCTGAGGTATGCTTAAATAATTTTAAGGTCCCTATGGTATCGATAATTACACTCACCCCCCTGAAGCGTAGTTAGAAATTCTTACGAGATAATGCATTGGATAGATTATTCCGATAGGGTTCTAATGGACTATTACTTTTGCTAGTGGTGGATATAACATAGAGTTATGGGTAGTTATGGGGTGACATGGCTCCCCCAATATTTCTTAAATCACCCATAACTCTTTGTTGTCTCCACTAGTTCCTGAAACCAATAGTCCGTTAGAACTCTATCGTAATAACGTATCCAATGCATTATCCCATTAGAGTTTATAACTACGTTTCAAGGGGGTGAGTGTAATTATCGATACCACATGGACCTTAAAGTTATTTAATCCTACCTCAGGGGTGTGGGTGTAATTTACCCTTTCAAATATTATGATATACATATCGATATGCTTACGGGGCGTGCTAAATCCCACACTAATATTTACTAAATCTCACACATAAATTAAAAAAAAACCTCTCTCTACTTATATTCTCTCTAACTTCTCTCTATGATGATTTTAAATCCAAGTCACTCAAAATTCGGTTAATTTTCACGTGAATAATCATAAAAAAAGAGTTCAGTTTTGTTAAGTATTTATTCAATTTCATTATGACTTTTTAATTATTCAAATTCATATCGATTCAATTTTTTTCCTCAAGTTCCAACTCTGTTTTAGTTTGAACACACGAATATTTTTTTAAATTCGAACTTGAAATGCTAGGGACATTTTTTTTGTGTGACTTTGTGAAAAAGTTAGCGAAAAAAAAGGAGGGTGGGGAAGAAGAAGAGAAGATTTTAGTGATATAAATATTTTCAGTTGTATGTATGATTTGATAAAATTAGTGTGAGATTTAACATTCCTGTATGCATATAGTATTAACTTCAAGTAATGATTTTTGGTTATGGGCTGATTGAAAGTTGACTTATTGAAGGGTCAAGCAGTTTATCTATGTTTCCTTTTATTTTTGATGAATAATTTATCTCTATCTCATTTGTTAAAGGCATCTAAAAGGTAGCCTTGTTAAATAGTACAAGTCCGAGCAATTGGATTGCAATTATTTTCTACTAATTAGTGAACTATTATTAAAATTTATGATAAAACAAATGAACTATTATTAATTGAGATGTGATAGAATTATGTTACATTTTTACACTTCCAATTTTATCAAAAAATAACAATTAATTACGTTATTTACCTTAGACCACCAAAATAAAAACCGAATTACCGAATTCGAGATTCGACAAGTGTCAAATTTTCGAATCGACATGGTTTGTACCGGCAAATCTAATTAAAGAACACCCAATTTCCAGCCCCTACTTGGCAATTCTGTCAATTTCTGTAGCACCCTCAATGATTTAAAAGAAATTTTAGAAAACACGGACTTTATTAAAAACTTTTGGAACAAATTTGAACTTTGAGAAAAACCACTTTAAAATTTAAGAACCATGTCCCTTTACTTCAAATCTAACCCACAATCGGAAATTAAGGTTTTTCATAGAGAGTGTACCATAACATGAACGGGATTTTGAAAATAATCTCGAGGTGGCGGAATAATCCACATAAAACATTATCGGGGTTTAAAAAACATTCGTGAGACAGCGGAAGGAAATAAACTTTATTAAAGATACCCCCGTTTAATAGACTGGGTTCCCCAATCAGAGTACAAAATGAAATCATACTATGTTGATTAGTTTTTCGATAAAGCGTTGACGTGGTAAATACGAGTAAAATAATCTGGCACCAAAGCTCGTGATTCCTCGAACTCCACTCCGCCGGCCTCCTAAATAGCTTGGAGAACCTGAAAAGATAATTTGCATAAAAGCATGAGCCCAACCACTGGCTCAGTAAGGACGTTAGTCTTAGTCTGACGAACTCACGCCTCTCTCATCGCATCTCTCACGACCTATGGGAGTCCTAAAGTATTCGTCTATGTTCTTTTCCGTCTATGTTATTTTACGTCATAATTATATTATGCTATATTATTTCGTATGCAAGTATGCACTTGTTGGGATCCCTAACGTAAGCATCGGCAATAGACGTTTATATGCTGAGCCCGGTCATTCGGTGGGAGCTAACCACCCTGTTGTTCTATAGTAACTGTTGTTGGGATACCGGCCCCCCGTATCCCGTGTCTATTCAACCGTAGCAACGTTACAACTTTGACTTTTCTTTAGTAGACCATGCAATACCAATTAATGACTCGATGAATGCACGAAAGTCCAAGATCTTAATAGCAACACGATAATAATTCCAATTATATCATTCACGTAATTCGAAGGAATTAAATCACATAATTCGGAAGTAATTTCCGAGACTATAGTAAGCACATAGAGATCAAACATTAGTAATAAAAACACATATACTTTTACACGTATATACACATAGGTACTTATACGTATATATATACTTATACATATACGTATATACTCTAATTTATAACTATGGGCTATAAGTTTCCTCAACCCGAAGGGAGTACGCCTATAACATCATAGGTCTAAACTATCGATATACATATACATATACTTTTATATATACATACTTATACCTCATAAGAGTAAAACACATTATTCAAATAATCATCATGAATTTCAATATTTCACATAATACCTATTCAAAGGACTATAGAAAATCAAATCTAGTAGAGGTACTAGGACATAGAAAGTTTCAAGAACAACTTATAGTCTTTGTATCTTACTTATAAGTACTCTAATAATGGTTCTCTAGATGTAACATCATAATCTATATTCATTACCATATTAAATCATGTCTCAAGAGTTTAAATCATGCTTACAAAGGACCCTTTAATTCAAAGAAATTCGTTTTTAGGAAAATCGGATAGTTTTGACACCTTAACTTCAAAAACACATTTCTCTTAGACCATAACTTCAAAAATTATGAAACTTTAACAAAATACTCCTATATCAGTAGTAAAGACTCCATTAAAACAGTTTTCCAAAATAACCAGTAGCCTAAGAGAAATAAGTAAAACAGTAGAATAGTATGGTCACACTTTCAGAAACAGAACCAGCCACTTTAAAAATACCCAATAAATCACCCTTTTGTTAAAACAATGTAAGACTTTGCAGAAAACTGGTTTTATAAGTTATAAATATATTCCAAGTGGAATCAAGGAAATCAAACCAGGAAAACATCGATTTTAAAAGCAATTTCTCAGCTGACTCAAAAACTGTGCAGGTTTAGTAAATAATTCATATCTTGATCATCTGAAATCCGATTGATGATTAAAATATATCAATTTAAAGACGACAGAAAGATCTAGTTACCCATGAAATTTCGTGATTTTATGAAAACAGGGCATCTGTGAAACATGCAGTAAACTCCGAGGCTGAGAACCTGAAAAATTCATTAGTGATCTATATCTACATCTTTGATCAAAACAGATCTGGCAGTTTAGGCACTATAACTTCAGAAATTCATATCTCCTTAACCGTAGATCCAAACCTGATGAAATTTGGAATAAATGTTCATATCTAAGTCTAGTTTATAGGGTTAAAACAGTTTATGAAGAAACTTATCTATGTAAGAGATATAATCAATTTAGTGCAGTAACATAAGCAGAAATTCGGAACAGATCCAGTAACTTTAAAAATACCAATTAATTCATACCTTTACTTAAACACTACCAAATTTTGTGAACAGTCAGTTTCATAAGTTTATAATCATATTCAATTGGAATCAACTCAATAAGATTAGTATAAAACTCTATTTAGCACATAACTCGTGGATGACTCCGAAACTGTGCAGATTCAGAAAAAGGTTCATAACTCACTCAATATAAATCCGATTTATGCCTAATTTATATCAACATGAAGCTAACCGAAAGATCTAGAATACCACAAAATTTCATAATTTTATCTTAATAATTACCCGATGAGACATGCAACACAAACAGAGGCTATGAAACTGAAATTCAATTAGTGTTCATTAAGAACTTTATCTTCTAAAGCCCAAATTAAAACCTCAAACATAAAATTCATTAAAACACATATAATTTATTTTAATTAGCTTATTATTTCAGTAAATACCAAGGTCCTTACCCAAGAGTAAGAAATCGAAGATGAAGGTGTAAGAAAACCAAAGCTCGGTGACTTTTCGGCGGGTTTGGCTTGGATGTTCTTGGATGGATTTGGGGCTGAGGTTTGAAGGATGTGAAGGGGTTGTTTCTTGAAGATTTTTAGCAGAAATGAAGAAGAGGGAGCTTCTCTTTTCGAGAGGGATTGAAGAGAGAAGAGGAAGGGGCTTGATGGGAGCTTCTTGAAGTGCAAGAAGAGAATTCTTCTTGGGGCTGTTTTTGCTCGATGGAGAGGGAGAGGAGAGGAGAGGAGAGGAGAGGGAGAGGAGAGGGCCTTTTGGCTGATGTTTTGGTGTGAAGAAAATGTGAAGAGGAGGGGTTTATTTATAGGGGAGATGAGGCCCTTATTTGCAATATAAAAGACATTGGGGTTCTATTAGCAATTTGGGAGAACATACCTTGGGGGCTTCTTAGCAATATAGAAGAGAAGAGGGGAGTCCTTTCTAATTAATACATTTAGGGAATAATTCACACACACAAAACATACGGTCACATAACTATTAATTATTAGCATTTACCCATATAATTCACATAAATTCAATATGAGGCCAAATAGAAATTAGTTATCATGTCACAACTTATTAAATCTCATATTATCCTAATAGATTAATTATCAATTAAAGCACATCATTAAAATTCATGGACATAATTCCTTTAATCATATAATCATAATTATTATAAACATTTGAACAAGCAACCACATTATAACATCTAATAAACATTATAATTCACATAGACACTTATGAAGCACTTAATCAGATAATTGCTAATCATATATTAGATTAATTAACTATAAGCGCATAATTCATTACATCACATAATTAGAATCGACTACTCAATTAATAATAATGTCTACTTCTAAAAATACTATAATGTATCTAAATCACATAAACACATAGATAACGTATAAATTGCTACTCGATTCATGAAATGCACGTATATTCGTAGTTACCATATGTTCAATATAATCATATATAAATGCGTATGAAAATGCGGGATGTTACAATTTCTTTTTTGTTTTTGAAAAATGATTACTAAAAGACCATTATTATGAATTACGATTATATTGTGTCCACGTTTCCGGCGACGATTAGAGTCTGATTTTATTTTATGGTCTAAATGGTTAGATTGGTCAAGTAGAGTATGAACCTTAGCTTACGACGTAATTTGAGGTGATTTAATTATTGATTATAATTTTATGCATTTCTAAAATTGAATTTACAATTTATTCTAAGATTTGCTCAATTCAACAACTCAAATATAAATGATGAGTTGCTTGTTCTACACTTGTATCATTGGTTCTAAAAAAAGAAAATCTATCAAATAAGTCGGGGGTGTGTTTGCAACACACCCCATAATCTAGGGGTGCAAAGTGACCTTTCGCGTAAAAGCAAAAGAAAAAAGATATCATTAGAATGTCATCAATTAAACATGTTAATAACTCGTGTTATTTACTTAATATGGTAGGCAATAACTTAGTATATCTAAAGATTGAAAGACGAGGTGGGGAAAAAAGCACAATTGGAACAAAGTAAGAAATGCAGAGACTCGGCTCTATTGAGCGTCGTGAGTACTTGGACGAGATAGGGATGACTCTGGAAGACATCTGTGCGAAAATCGGAGAAATGACGGGATATCTCTCCTACATCGATTGCATTCCAGTTAAATTGAACACCGACGTAAACACTGTGCAATCCTTCACAAGGGATAATGATCCTTCGGACAAGCTTTGTTGATGTCCCGAAAGTCCACACACATTCTCCATTTGCCCACCGGTTTCTTAACCAATACCGCATTTGACAACCAATTTGGGAATTGGATTTCCTTAATGTCCCCCGCTTTTAATAACCTATCCACCTCTGTCGCTATGATCTCATCCTTCTCGGCGCCAAAGTGTCGTCTTTTCTATGTGACTGGTCGAGCTTGGGGACGAAGACTCAATCAGTGTTGAGCAAACCCCGTGTTGATTCCTCTCAGGTCCTCTGGTGTCCATGAAAAGACGCCGCAATTCTTTCTTAAGAATTGAATCAGCTCTTCGGTGAGGGCCTCGCCCATGCCGCTTCCTATTCTGGTGATATGACCTGGTTGGCTAGGTTTCAACTGAACGATTAGTAACTCTTCTGCAGGCATTACTCGGGGCTTCTTCGTGTCAGGATCAATGCTTTCTCGCACACCTCCCAACGTGTTCATCAGTTCTTCTCGCTTCCTACTAGCCTTGTGTACTCCATCCACATAACATTTCCTAGAGTCTTCATGGTCTCCTTTAACCTCTCTTACGTCCCTTCCTACGGGAAACTTCAATTTCGTATGGACAGTAGATGGAATGGCTTCGAATTTGTTGAGGGTGGGTCTCCCTAGAATGACATTATAGGTGGATGGGGTATCCATTACCAAGAATTGGATCGTGTGTGTCTGGACAAGGGGCCTGGTGCCCAACGTAATCTGGAGGGATACAAAAGGCCTTTTCAGGTCCCCCCTGAGCCGGGGGGGGGGGGGGGGGTCACGACGAAACAAGGGAATGAAATGCCGATTTGCGTTGGATGCTCTTTACCCTCCCCACAATGATGGCTCTGTTGTCTAGGGGAGCGTTGAAGCTTGCTTCTTCTCCAGAGTTTTCTTGGTTATCAATACGACCTGTCCTTAATAGAACCGATCTAATTCTCTGAATACCTCGCCTATGTTTTCAGCCATCTCGCCTGAAAATCCATATACAGGGGTTTGCACCTGGGTTATCGGCACATCTCCCAATCGCAACAGATCCAAACAGTCTTTGTATAAGATATCCACGGAGCTTCAATTGTCAAAAAATATTCGCGAGACGTCGTATCCCGCAATATGGCCGGTTATGACCAATGCATCATTATGATGGAGGATTACACCTTGCTTATCCTCGTCCCTAAACACGATTGCAGGCGAGCTATCTTGAACTAGGTGAACTCTCTCTCCCTCTTGAGAGGATGTCGTAATTGATCGGGAATATTTCTTCCGATCAGGATGTGAATTGACATCTGTTGGTCCCCCACTATCATCCGGATGTGGTTCCATCCTACAGGTCTATCCGGGGATCGAGGTTGCCGTGCGTCCGAGTGCGTTCTGCGAACCTCGTCCCACGTTTTTGCCAAAAAGTTTCTTAGTCTGTTCTCCCTTGCTAATCTTTCCAACTCGTCCCTTAGATGAGTGCATGTATCCGTTGTGGTATCGACAGTATCCCCTTTCATCGGCGTGTCCTGTGGGCCCTTTTTTGTATGTGTCTGGCCATCGTATGTTTGATCCTCCTTATATCCCCATCAATATTTATGAGGGTATCTTATTCAGTATCGCGTAGGTAGTGTAGTGAGGCTTTCGATAATCTCGCCCTGCCGACTGAGCTGGGGTGAGTTCTATCCTGCAGAGCGGACCGTCAGGCACCTCGTCGCGCTGGCACGAACTCCTCTTCATCATCCTTCATCTTCATTGCCTCTTCCATGGTTATGTATTTTTCTGCCCGCTTCAGTAGCTCGTCATACGTCGTGGGCGGTCTCTTTGCCAGCCACCTATAGAGTTCACCATCCTTTAATCCTTGCATCAGGACATTTGCGAGGACATCTTACGAGAGGCCCGGTACCTCCAAAGTAGCACTTGTGAATCGTCGGACGAAGCTCCTTAAGGGTCTCGACCTTCTTGTTTAACACTAAACAGAGTCAGGGCAGACTTCTTCTGCTTTTTGGAGCTCACAAAATGGTCCAGCAACATGGAGCTGAACATTTCAAAGTTTTTCACGGACCCTTCAAGCAACTGATCAAACCATAATTGAGCGGACTCCCGCAACATAGTGGCGAGAGCTTGGCATTTAATCCCATCCGAGAATCGATGCAAGTATGCGGTAGTCTGGAACCTACTCACATGGTCCCAAGGGTCTGTCGTGCTGTCATAAGCGAGACGCTCCAAGGCTTGAAATCCTCTCGGTAGGTCGCTTGCCGTAATATCGCTAGAGAACGAGTTACCTCGTTCTTGCACTTCCGGAAAGGGTGGGGATGCCACCAAGGGGCTCTCCGCTTGTATTATCCTCCTCGGAATTACTGCAGCCCTTATCGAACTTTGGAGAAGGCGAGGCTTAACAAAAATCTTGCTCGCCCGGTCTTGTTTTATCGCCTGATCAACTATCCTTTGCACTTCCTCCAACGTGAGAGACAATGGCGCTCCCGAGGTCTCGCCCATCGGAGCCACGTGAACTAGCAGTGTTGCAGGCAGCAGCGGGCCTCCAAATTCTCATTCTCAACAGCCATTACACTTTTCGGAAAAATCTGTATAACATGAAATAACCGAGAAAAATAAAAATGAGTAGAGAAATAAAATCACAAACAACTCACGCCTATAACACAAAGTTTCCCACAGACAACGTCATTTGATGGGATCTAACAATTCCTACAATTAATTATGGTTTTATACAAGCCAAACTACTTATATTAATTATAAGCTTTTATAAAATAATAAGAAAGAAGACTAGTTTTTAAGAGAATATTTGTTGTATTTATGATGACCTAGCTTCTTACAAACATAAGGGGAGTAGATTTGTTATATATATATATATATATATATATATATATATATATATATATATATATATATATATATATATATATATATATATATTCTTAAGCCTATAGCCGACTTCCTACACTAGCCTGACACCTGTCTCTTCACATCAGTTCTCCATTTTCCCTCCTAGCAAGGTAAAGTTGCTTCCTGCCAAGGTAACTTCCTAGACGAGGTACCAGTTTGTGCTAGCGACGTTCCACTTTCTTGGGGGCGAGCTATTCTTAATGTTGCCTTTATGAGCATTTAATGCTTTGATGGGCCTTTAAGGCGATGGGCATTTAAGAGCATTAAATGCTGGGATGGGGGACTTTAATTCTTTCTCCAACCATTAATGCTTTGGGGAAATGAGTGATACCCCTAGTTTTGAGAATATATATGAGGAGGTCTAATGTTTTTTTTTTGTTCTTGTCAAAAACCCAAATTCTAATGTTAATTAGTTAGACCCCACTGGGCAACTTGAAATACCTATTTTACCCTTTAAGTTTCAATCCATATATGCCCTAGACCTACGTTTAACTCACAACCGCCGACCTTCTCTCTCTCGTTTGAATTCTTCTTCACCTCTCTTCTCCATATGAAATATTTGCACCTTTCTCCGACGACACCATCTGATGCATCGGAGATATTGCTGGAATTTCTGGAGGAGTGAGAGGTCTATGGGGCGGCGGCGGGTGGAAACGACGGCGGTAGGGGAGATGAGAAGTATTTTCGTTTCTGAGCATAGGGAAGGTCCATAACGCTGGTGTTTGGTTCAGATTGTTTCTCCGAGGGAATCTATGAGCAATCCCTAATTTAATTCGGCGGAGATGATTGTAGGAATTTTGGGTATTTTTCTTCTTCCTTCATTTTTTTTTTTTAAAGTTAGACCTTATAAATTGAAAGGCACATACATTTATGTGTTTAGTAATGTACGGACGAAGTGAATGCCCATCTATTTTTAATTTATATTTTTAAGTTCTGAATTCTTGTCACCATTTCAACTTTTTTTTTTTTTTTTTGTGTTTTTGGTTTTTGATGAAAACCAACTGAATTCGAAAATTTCAAAATCGTGATCCGACTATGTGTAGTTAGATCTAATGGTGAATTCTAGATCAGGAACCGGTGGTGTTTGATTTGTATATATTTACTGTATTTTTATAAAAAGACCCAGGTCTATGTTTTTGAAGATCTGTGAACAATTAATATTAAAATATTTTTCTTTGGATTAATTTGATTTTTTATTTTGTTTGATTCTTATCTTGTTCATTTTTGTTATAAATCATATGTAATTTATTTTTTGTATTTATTTGAAGATGATCCGAAATGCCTCAAGTGTGAGAGCTTTGTTTGTCTGCAGTAGAAACTTAATCAGTAGTGCTTACTTAGATGGATGATTTGGGTCAGGTGAATATACTATATGTAGTCATGGCTACATATCTATATATGATTATAGAACTTGTAGTATGCTATAGTCATTTGTATTCGATTTCAGTACAGCAAATTTATCAAAAAAAAAAAAAACAAATTCATGATTTTTTTTGTATTTTTCATGTAATCTTACTCACATGTTTCATTTTGCTCTTTAACTCGTATTTTTTTTATCGCAAGTTTTGCTTTTATTATAATTTTATGAGATGCAGAGAATAAGATGCAGTGAAGTGCCTTGTGAAGTTGGATTCATGCTACAGTAGTCTAGAATTTATGTCACTATATATAACTATAGATAATTGTAGATAACTATAGTCACATGTAGTAACATATAGTTATATGTATGCTATAGGTTTTTTAATGTATAGTAATGCTTGTTCATGTTTGAAAAATATATGCATGTCATTATGTTTTTTCATTTTTTGTTTGTTAGTTGATTTATAATATCAAGATCCACAATTATGATTTTTTTTGTAGGTGTAGATGAATTTTGGGGTAAAAAGACAGTACATGATTACATATAACTATACATGACTATTGAACTTGGTAGTACACTGTAGTCATATGTATACTTTTAGTACAGTAATTTTACCAAAATTGGAATTAATAAAAAAAATAAAAAAAATTATAAAATTAAAAAAAAAATAAAAAAAAGTGAAAATTAAAAAAAATAAAAAATAAAAAATTAAACAAATTAAAAAAAAAATATTAAAAAAAATATAAAAGAATACAATAATAATAAAAAATGATACAATATATACATGAAGAAAAAAATTATTAAAATTAAAAATCACAATATGCAGTAAAAAAAATAATGCATGTCCAAAATGTTAAATATAGTTGATCAAAATTTTGAATGCAATTGGGTGAAAATTGAACATAAGAGCACAATAGTACTTTTGCCTCCCAATGGTATCTCTAAGGAAAAAATTTAGGGGTGGACCTATACTTATATATTTTCCATATGAGGGGTGTATATCAAATGGACCCTAATGCTTTATTATCGACATCTTTTCCCAGCCGTCTTGTTTGTTTTTAAGTAGATTCCCTCTTCTGGAACCTTGTTATTCCGGAGGTCCATAGACTCACAAGCCTAAAGTATAATTATCTAGGCCCAAGCAGAATTGGCCCCTATCACTCCTGAATAATATGTTTCAATTAGATTACTTATAAAATTGAATTACAACTTTTTTTTTTATAATATTTATACCATGGGGATTTTTTTACCAATAAGAGTAAACACATGGGTGGTAAATACAATAAACCCCAAACAATATCACATATAAGCTAAATATTCAAAATAGGCATATTACTACTAAAATTTTAACTGTTTATTTTTTATAACATCGTTTCTATGGGTGAACATAAACCCGTCGGACCCGACCCACCCGCCCAACCTGAGCCGACCAGCCCAAAACCCGCAAGGTTTACCTATTAAATTATTGCCGGTAGTTTGATAATATGGACACTCGGCTGGTATGGGTCGGTTTGCGGGTTTGACAATAAAAACCCGCGACCCGCACGACCTGCCCCATAAAACTGATATATATATATATATATATATATATATATATATATATATATATATATATATATATATCCAATAATTAATCAAGCCTAGGTTATTTATTGAGCAGCCGTGCCTCCTCTTCTCCATTTCTTCATCTACTTCACTCACGAAATCATCCAAGCAATTAAATTCTCCAATTGAGAAGGTTATAGTATACCAAACTTTTAGCCTTTTTATTTATTAAAAAAATTCGATCAGAGGGAGTTTGCTATTTGTCGTGAATGGCCATTCTTAATTGAAAGAAAATTCAGTAAGAGGGTTTCTAACAAAGAAATTTGCAAAAAGGGGTTTCTCAATGACAGGGCCGTTTCTTAGGGGAGGCGAAGTAGGCGGTCGCCTAGGGCCCCTGGATTTTTACGACAAATTGGGGCCAGCCCCCAAATATTATTATATACCCTTTATATATTAGTATTATATATATATATATATATATATATATATATATATATATATATATATATATATATATATATATATATATATATATATATATATATATATATATATATATATATATATATATATATATATATATAGGGCTGTGCATGGATCGGTTTTAACCACCAACCAACCCATTTTCGATCCACAATTTGTGATGGTTAATCAACCATCAACCGACCCATTTAAGTTGGGTCGATAATGTCAACCAACCCATGTATAGTTGGGTCGATAATGGTTTCTAATATGCTAAAAAGTTGGTTAGTCGGTTAATATCGGCCAACCAACTTTATTCAGTAATTTATTATTTATTAATTTTAATTAAAATATCTAATATTTTTAATTTCAAATTTCTATTTATATCACATTTATTAAATTGTTTAATATTGACCAAAATCCTAAAAGTAATAAATCTAACATAATTATCTAATTTGAACTATTTTAATTTTAAGACATATAGCCTAAATATTTCGACGATTATTATTTGTTGAACTATTTATGTTTAATTGCAATATATATGCCCGTAATGTTTTGAATTTTTTATTTGAATATTATTGAACTAGTCGCATTTAATTTATAAAAGATATAGCGTTGTAACAATAAATAAAATATTAAAAAAAAATAAAAAAATATTTAGATGGATGACCCATCAACCAAACCACCAACCAACCCATTAAAGTGGTTTTCAACCATCACCCAACCCATGTTAATTGGTCGATAACGGTTTCCAATATTTGCCAAAGTTGGTTGGATGGGTTGGGTTGGTTTTATGGCTGATTTTTAACCAAACCAACCAACGCACAGCACTGGAAGATCCGAGTGCAGAAGTTAACCAAGAAAACGAATTGAAGACTACGTGTGTTGGGAATGAGAATGATCCAGTTGTTGAACATATCAACAATGAGCAAGTAAGTTTGAAGTTGAATGATCCAGCCAATTGGGACAAACTTGACCGAAAGAGGATAGACTTGATAGTAGAACGAGGTCCATCAAGGATGTGGATGTTGATTTATTGAGTACCCTCTTGATGATTCTTATAGACATTTCTCCAATGTACATTATGTCCGACAATTACCAAATGGGGAAAAACATGAAAGAAAGTGGTTAGTTTATTCGGAGACAGTGAATAAAATATTCTGTTTTTGCTGCAAATTGTTCAAACAAGAGGGAAACAAGACTCATTTAGCAACTGATGGTCTTAAAGATTGGAAAAATCTTACAAGAAGGATAAAGAGTCACGAAGGGAGCAACAAACATTATTTGTATGAGGAAGTGGATCGAATTGGAGGTGAGATTGAAAAAGAATGAAACGATTGATAAAAGTTTGCAAGAACAAATCAACAGCGAGAAACATTATTGGCGACAATTATTGATAAGGATAATTGCCCTTGTGCGAACTCTTGCCCAACAGAACTTGGCATTTCGAGGGGACTGTGAAATTATCCATGAAGATGGAAAAGGAATTTTTTTGAAATTCATTGAAATGATTGCTATATTTGATCCTATTATGCAAGAGCATATTCGAAGAGTTCAAACACGTCAGATTCATTATCATTATCTCGGTAGCAAGATTCAAAATGAATTGATTCATTAATTGGCAAGTGAAGTTAGGAGTGTCATTGTGGAAAGAATAACAAAGGCAAAATACTTCTATGTTATACTTAATTGTACGCCAGATGTAAGCCATAAAGAGCAAATGACTCTCGTCATACGATGTGTAGGTATTACTGTATGCCCAATAAAAGTTGAAGAGTTCTTCTTGGAGTTTTTAAAGGTGGATGACACAACATGACTTGTGATTTTTAGTGAACTCAAGGAGGTACTCAAAACTCTTAAACTAGACATCAATGATATTAGAGGTCAAGGTTACGATAATGGGTCAAATATGAAAGTGAAACACAGAGGTGTAGAAAAACGATTACTTGATCAAAATCCAAGAGCTTTTTACATGCCGTGTGGTTGTCATAGTCTTAGGGCCCGTTTGATTGCACTTACTGGACCTCTTAATGAGTCCTATGCTGATTCGGTCAGTAGATTTGTCGTTAAGTCCATTTGGTAACCATCTCTGAATCGATCCACTAATCTCTTATCGATTCAGCCGAAAATTTGCCGCTTATTCGGTAAGATGAATATCTGAACGAATATTGGACTCTTTTATTCTTAAATAAATATTTAAATATTTACCCTACCTCATAACACGATATTTTTTCTCTCCATCTCCATCAACAACCTGTTGGGGGCGACGACAGTGAAGCACATCAAAAACTATCGAACGAAAATTGTTCAGACCGGTAGGTTATATCATTCTTCTTCATCAATTTCCATATGAATAAACATTTATATTCTTGAATTTTTATATATGTTAATTATGTTTTTAAATCCATAGTACATGGACTACATAGATTCATTATCCTCTATTAGTAATTGGTAAATGTTAGAGAAAGAGTTGGTGAGAATTATGAGAGTGATCCAAATTTTCAGAAAAACCTCAACTGTATGTTTTCTTGAAAGAGTTGATTTCCTATTGAATTCTATGTACTTCAGATTAAAGTTATTCAACTATTTTTTATTTAATTATTACCTGCTAACGTGCACTCCGATATGGGAAATGGGTCAGGTAAGATAAAATTTTAATTTTCTTTTCTTTTGGAGAAGGCTGAAGATTAGAATATTGATTCAAGAGATTAGTGATCAAATAGGATATATTAATTATTTTTTTAATTGCAGCACCCATCAACGTCTTTAAGAAGAACATTCCAAAAAGAAAAAAAAAAACGAAAGCAGTGTTAATAGAATTGAGGATAAAAAATTGATGTTTATTCTTCTCCATAGGAGGCACTATTTATACACATAGAGAGAAAGCTATACAAGGAAATTACCAATTACAATGAAATCAAATCTCCTAACTTATGTAAAGTATATCAAATCAAATCCCTAACTTATGTAAAGTATATCAAATCAAATCCCTAACTTATTTCCTAAGAATGTACATTAACAGCCCCCCTCAACCTCAAGGAGGGTGACAAACCAACTTGAGGTTGTAGACCAAATCACGATGACTCAGAAAATCCTTCAATTCTTGAATTCCACTAGGATCATCACCAGTTATGATCATATCATCCACATATAAGAGGAGGAAGATGGAGCCTTTGTCAGTACGACGGAGAAATAAGGCAGAATCATAACAACTGGCAGAGTAACCCATATGAGATATAGTGAAACTGTGCGCAGAACCTTCTCGGGGCGCGTGAGGGTGCGTGCGGTCTCCGATGGCAGTCTGATTTTCACCGATGAGTAGATCGTTTAATGACGATCTTGGTGGTATGATCAGAATCTGAATCGGAGCGATGACGCACGCAGAATAGTGGTTTTATGGTGTTTCGGCGGAAGCGAGAAACGAAGAAGATGAAAACACCACAGGGAAACCAAAAATTGCTAGAAGATCAGAGATTGGCTCTGATACCATGTTAATAGAATTGAGGATAAAAAATTGATGTTTATTCTTCTCCATAGGAGGCACTATTTATACACATAGAGAGAAAGCTATACAAGGAAATTACCAATTACAATGAAATCAAATCTCCTAACTTATGTAAAGTATATCAAATCAAATCCCTAACTTATGTAAAGTATATCAAATCAAATCCCTAACTTATTTCCTAAGAATGTACATTAACAAGCAGCATGCTTGACTAAACAGGATGCTCCCACAATAGCTTTATTTGTGTACACATCTTTTTCTTTCATTAAAAAATTTGGGTTCATTATAATGCAAATTATTTTTGTCTATTCATCTTTTATTGAATTAGGATGGTAGAAAAATTGAACTCTTATAATTCAAGAGTGAATACTATCTATTGGTTTAAATTTTCTTGTTTGTCGGTAGTTTGTCTATTCACCTTTTTCTTGTTTGTCGGTAGTTTGTCGGTTGTTTGTAGTAATGATATGTGATACTGTATATTGGTTTAAATTTTCCTTTTGCGCATAAATATCCATGAGTATAGGAATGGAAGAATCAGAGGAAAATAATAGAGTCAGATGGAACAATACTGAAGTAGATAAATGTTTTCTCGAATCGTGTATCCAAGAAGTTGCTCTAAATGGCAGGGAAGGAGGAAGCCTTAAGGCTGAATCTTGGACCAAGATTATGGATACTCTCAAGAAAAATTATAATTTTGTAGTTTCTCAAAGACAAATGAAGAATATATACGACTACTTAAAATAAAAATATCAAGCTTGGTTACCGTTAACTATGAAAACAAGCAATATTTACAATCACGCGACCAACACCATCAACATGACAAAGGATGAGTGGACAGAGTATATAAATGTTTAGTGTTTAAGTTCTTCACTGCATTATCTCAGTAATTTTCATTAACTATTCCACTATATTAAGAATTATTATTTCATATCTAAATACAGGCTCATCCTAAGGCAAGGAGTTTAAGACTTGCCCCCTTACCGTATCCTGACCTTTGTAGAGCACTATTTGATGGAACCACTGCTACAGAGATTCATTCTTGGGGACCTAGTTCCCATGATCCAAATCCTGGTACTAGCTCATTTTCTTCAACTGTTCGAAATGCGGAACAATATGACATAGGAGATATTTTATTTGGTGATGAAGATGAAAATTTTGTCCCGGCCACAAACACTCAGGGTAATGATTCCAACCATCACTCACGAGGAGAAAACCCTAAAAAGAAAAAGAAAAAGATCCAACATTCGTCTAGTGATAATAATTTAGTACAAGATGTCAGCTGCTTTGAAGTTTATGATAAAAAATAATAGTGGACCGTCAGTTACAAATTGCATTGCTAAATTGGATGAACTTGGATGGGATAAAGAAGACATCTTTTATGTCTCTGTTGTTGTGATATTTGGTAGTTGTTGCGACATAGAGAAGCTTGGATGGTGTTTCCTAAGGATAATGTGGGTGTTCTGAAAGCATGGATTAAAAGAATTGGACAAAACATGGGATTCGAATTTTAACATGCAAGGACTTATGTAGATTAATTTTAAGCCTTCAATAGTATTTACTTTTAATGAATTTGTTTTAATTTCCGTACAATAGTTATGAACTTTGCATTTTTTTGGTATTTAATAATGATAGACTTTGTTTTATATTTGCCTTGTGAGTTGAATTCTCTTTATGATTTAATTATGTGCTTAAGAAATGTTGATTCTCAAATATTTAATGTATTATTCATTTATGTTAACAAGTTAAATATGTAAATTTATGAGATTATGATATTGATGATGATCTATTGGTACACACAAATTCGACCGAGACATTTAATGCGTGTACCAAGAAATATAGATAACAACTCAGCATTGTCGGGTCATGCTTACACGTTAGAGCTATTGTTTGGGTCAGACACACAATGTATGGATTTAATGCGCATGTCTCGTATTGCGTATATTCGTTTGAGCATGCATTTTAGACAAAGAGGGTGGCTACATGATAGTAAACATATATCTGTAGAAGAAAAAATGGCAATGTTCTTGCAGATTATTGGGCATAGTAAGCGTCTTCGTGTGGTGAAGCGTAGATTTCAACACTCTTCACAAACAGTTCATGCATGTTTTCACGAAGTGTTGCGTGCAATGATGAATATGGCAAGGGAGGTAATAGTACCCACAACATTTTATCCAAATCCAAACATTTCAGCAAGTTTTAGGATATTAAACAGCATTTTTAAGGTAGATATTTTTATGCATTGCATATTTTTTTGTCATTATTTTATTGCTTTAGATTTGTAAGTTTTCTAATGTTTGCATAATTTTTTTTATTTTATTTAAATGTAGGGAGCAGTTGGTGCACTTGATGGAACATTAATACCTGCCATTATTCCAATTTCACAACAGACTATGTGTAGAGGTAGAGGAAAGGGAGAATGTTATCAAAATATTTTAGGAATATGCGACTTTAATATGATTTTTACGTTCGTTTGGACAGGCTGGGAAGGGGTAACACATGATTCAAGAGTCTTAACGGATACAGTTGCTGATCCAAGAAACGGGTTTCCATGGCCTCCACCTGGAAAAAAAATGCAATATTTCTTAGTTTTTAGGCAAAATATGGGATTTCCCGATCCCAATCCCGATTCCCGAAATATTTAGGGATACCGATATAAACGGGATTTAATAGTTTGGGACGGGATTGGGATTTAAAATTTCTATCCTGAATCCCGAAATCCCGATCCCGAAAATCCCGAATTCCCGAAATCCCGTCCCGAACTCACCCCTAGGATTTATGGTTCCATACCGTAATGTACGATATTGGTTAGGAGATTATCGTCGTAGGTGTCCTTTAACCAAAGAAGAAAGATTTAACCATGCACATGCTCAACTAAGTAATGTCATCGAACGAGCTTATGGAGTTCTGAAGAAAAGATTTTCAATTTTACAAAAAATGGCCCCTTTTTCGTTTAGTGTGCAGAGAAATATAGTGATTGCTTGTTTTGCGGTTCATAATTTTATAAGGAAAGAGCGTATAAGTGATATACTTTTTGAGGAGTTTGATCAACCTAATATGCCATTTGATGGTACGAATGAGGATGAGCAAAACCTTGTGAATGATGGTACAACTACTGGACCATGGTGGGGGGACGAAGACATGTAATACATGGCAAATGTGCGCTATGAAATATCAATCCGGTTGATGCCTGGAGGGACCAGGAGCAATTATAATTTATTAATTTTTTTCACGTTAATTTTAGGGATTAATATTTTTGAGCCAATTTAATGACTTTAATGTATTTTTATATTTTCTCTGCTTTTATTTTTGACTTTTATTTTTATTAGTTTTTTGAATTTGAAATTTGAAAGTTATATTTTGTCTATGTTAGATATTATAAGTTTATAAAAAGATATGTAATGTCCGTTAAATTTTTATAATTTACTGATTAAGTAGATCATGCTTAAAAAGTATGTTTATTCATATATTTTAATCAAATTTAATTACTAATAATGTTTCAGAATTATACAAAGGTATGTTAGGAAAATTATAATATTCAGACGTTACTGATATTCAATTATCAAATGAACTTAATTATTCAGCATTCAGCAATCAGACACAGCTTACCCATTCAAAGATTTATTCAGCATTCATCACTAAGCACTTAATTCTATCAAACGGATACTTAATATTTATTAGTAATGGATTCGGGACTCAAATACTGATGCAATAGAGATTTATGTCATCATTAATTTTAATAACCTCAAATTATTGGAAAGGCCAAATTTGTATGAACATTTAATAATTCAAGATTGTCATATATTAATCAAGGCAAATATTGAGCAAATGCAATACTCTCAATTTTAATTTCCACAAATCCTTCGTCCCTATATATATTTGCCCAAGTTATAATTCTCACATTGCATCACAAAAAAGAAAAAGAAATTAAAAGAAAAAAAACTTTGAAATAATGTCGAAATTGTTCAACTCTCTTATGTTGGTCCTAGGTCTTCTGGTCCTGCTCACACCTTCTCTCGCTCGAAACGTAGATGAGGAAGAGCTGTTGAAACACCACCGCCCCGCCGACCATGCTTCGCCGCCTCATAACCACCACGCACATGCTCCCCACCACCACCACCACCACGCTGGCGGCCATGCTTCACCGGCTCACAACCACCACGCACATGCTCCCCCGGCTCATAACCACCACGCACATGCTCCACACAACCACCACGCCGGTCATGCTTCACCGGCTCATAACCACCACGCACATGCGCCCCACCACCACCACGAAGGCGGCAACCACCACGCACATGCTCCCCACCACCACCACCAAGGCGGCAACCACCATGTTCATGCTCCACCCCACCACCACGCTCATGCTCATGCTCCTAAACCAAGCCACCACCATGGTCATATCGCTGATAGTTATGCCCATGCACCTGCTCCCCACCACCACCACGAAGGCGGCAACCACCACGCTCATGCTCCCGCTCCCCACCACCACCACGCTCATGCACATGCTCCTAAACAAGGCCACCACCATGCTCATGCTCCATCACCCAAACATGGTTGATCACCATGCATCAAAATATTCATTGAATAAATTAAATAATATATTTTAATATATTTCTTCTGATGTAACGATGGTGTTCTTTAATTTAACTAAATAAATAAAAGGAAAAATAAATTGGAGAGTGGACCTGCAGCCACACGGCTCTTATATAGTAGTTATAGTAGTAATATATATATAATCTAGTTGGCTACTAGTCTTCAATCAGGAAAATTCTAGACTTTTATCCCAGTGCATGTAATTCGTAAATACTCCACATGTTTTACTAGGGTTGTGCGTTGGTTGGTTTGGTTAAAAACCAGTCATAAAACCAACCCAACCCATCCTATCCAACCAACTTTGGTAAATATTGGGAACCGTTATCAACCCAATTTACATGGATTGGGTGATGGTTGAAAACCGTTTGGTTGATGGGTCATCCATCTAAATATTTTTTAATTTTTTTTTAATATTTTATTAGTTGTCACAACGTTATATCTTTTATAAATTAAATGTGACTAGTTCAACAATATTCAAATAAAAGATTCAAAACAATACGGGCATATGTATTGCAATTAAACATAAATAGTTCAACAATTAATAATCGTCCAAATATTTAGGCTATGTCTTAAAATTAAAATAGTTCAAATTAGATAATTAGGTTAGGTTTATTGCTTTTAGGATTTTGGTCAATATTAAACAATTTAATAAATGTGATATAAAATAGAAATTTGAAATTAAAAATATTAAATATTTTAATAAAATTAATAAATAATAAATTAATAAATAAAGTTGGTTGGCCGATATTACCCGACTAACCAACTTTTTAGCATATTAGAAACCATTATCGATCCAACTTAGATGGGTCGGTTGATGGTTGATCAACCATCACAAATTATGGGTCGAAAATGAGTTGGTTGGTGGTTAAAACCGATCCATGCACAGCCCGATGTTTTCCTAATCCAATCACAAAACTAACTACCCAAACAATATCCCTATAAATAACACACATAGCTAGCACAACTTTCTTCTTCATCGCATATTTTTTTTTTCTTTTCTTTTTTTTTTTTTTATCTTCCTAATAAGAAAAAACCTACGATCTGATTAATTCATGGCATCTCCTCAAGAAAACGACAACAAACCCGAAACAATAATAACACTAAAAAGCTACGATGGAGAAGTAATTGAGGTCCCCGAAATTGTCGCTGTTTTATCGGTCACAATCAAGAACATGGTGGAAGACGGCTGCGCAGGTGGCGTTATCCCGCTCGAAGAAGTCGACGCAGAAACCCTGTCATGGGTTATTACATACCTCAAGAAACACGCAGCACTACGTACTTGATCCTTCCTCTGAGAAAGAGAAAGACGAGCTCGACACGGAATTTTTTTCGGACAAAGAATTTAATTCCCACAAATATTGCTAAATTTATAATGAATAAAAGAATGGGGACGGTGAGGAAACTTTTTGGCATTGAAAATGATTATACGCCGGAGGAGGAAGAGGCGGTTATGCGGGAGCACCAATGGGCCCACGAAGAAGGTGTTGAATCTGATGAGGATTGATTGTTATTCAAGATTTAGGTTTTTATTCCGAATTAGGGTTTTATTTTATTCGAGTTTTCAACTGTTGAATTTAATTTAATTAGCTATATATTCTTATCAATATTACAACATGTTTTTCTTCTTTCTTTGCTATGCATGGATTGATGTTTTGTTTTTCTTTTAATATTAATTCAAAACCATAGTTTGTTTTTAGTTACAGTGATTTGTGTTAATTTCGATTCATCTCCCATGGGAATTACATTTGAAGAATTGCACTTGAAATATTTTTAAATGGGTGGCTATGGGATTCGAAATCATGAGGACCTTTCATTTGGCCTCGCTCTGATACCATGTTGAATGACCATCTCAACCAAAAGCTTAAGCTATTAGTGAAATATATCATTTAATATTAATATCTCCAATACATAGCACGAGCAGAGCATCTTTGTTACCCATTCATGATCCTAATATTTGATGTTCATTTCCCTCTGTGATATTTGAATAATCTATTTATGTAATAACCCGAATTTTTATTCGTGTTAAATTTCTCCATAATCGTCTCTTCTCGCATCTCTTATATTAAACATCCTCTATTAGCATGCAAAGAAACTTCTGGCACTAAGGGGTAAGGCAGCAATCAGTTTGTAAACTCACCTTGTCTTTCTGCACGGACATTCCACTTGAATTATCCTTTAACTCGACGCTGCCTGTGCTGCATTCTTTACTGCCTGTGTCATCCAAAAGTAAATTAAAACGTTATCACATTATTAAATAAAACAGACCCTTTATACTCTTTATTCATAAAACGAGTTTAATGGCTTGTAAAAGATGTAGACGATGAGGAATAAAAAATCACATCTTGGGAATTTTCTGTGAAGCGACAAATAAATAAGGCAAGATAAGACACGACAACATAACATCTACGAGTGGACCCGACAAGTTATTAGGAATATCATACGTCAAACTAAGTCCAATTATTTAGTTAATCTCCCCAACCAAACGAGGCACCAGAGGAAAAAATTAAAAGAAAACGGCCGTTACCTTTCACGGCGTTGTTCAGGGGTGAAGCCATCATCTTTACCCTTTCCTTTGCCGGTGGTGCGAGCATTAGCCCTTTCTCTGTGACGGTCTCTTTGACTTCCACGTTTATTTCGGTTAAGAAATACATACAAGACATATGCACACAACAGAGCCAGAAAACACACACATACGCACTAAATTCAATTGAGTTCTACGAGAAGAAATTACTTTCAGAAAGAAAGGGAAAATCAAAACATGGGTTTTAATTAATATTTTTTATATATATAAATATAATCAAGAAAAAATTAAAGATCTAAGAAATGAAAATATTCATACTAATTATGCATAAACAAAAAAAAGTTAAAGAAAATAGTTACGGAAGGATATGAGTCATGGTGGAACGACGACGGAGGAGAGAATCGAAGAAGAAATCTGCGGAAGGGCGACTCTTTGATATGATATATTGAAAAGTAAAATCCAATTTCGGATGTGATCGAAAGTGGAGACGCCTGCCGTTGGAGGAAAAATGCGGTGGGAAGTGACGTTGGTGGCAATGGCGGTCGGCATCGAACGAAGCGGCGACGGCGGGCATCGAACGAAGCGGCGACGGGCATCGAACGAGGCGGCGGAGGAAGTCAACAATTGTTGGCCAAACGGCGTCGTTTTGCAGCGCGCGGAATAAAAGAAAAAGAAAAATCAAGCAGGCGTGTCGTCGTCGAGCTGCTTCAAAATTAAATGAAAAAGAAAAGATTTGCAAAGTCTGATTGGACCGGTAGATTGAAAAGACACAGTTTTAACATTAAATGAGAAAAAAAAAGGAAAAGAATTGGGCCTCCAGAAAAAAGGTTATATCACCATATATATATATATATATATATATATATATATATATATATATATATATATAAATATATATATATATTCAACGGGAGAGGGAAATCAACAAACATGAAGGGAGAAAGAGAACTTAGATCCCACACCTAAATGGAACAAGATCACGGTGGTGGTGGAGGCGTGAGAGAGGGTTGACGGTGCGGCGATTCCGTACCTGAAAACCCAACTTAATTCCAAATATCAAAAAACCTTCACATTAAATCATATAACGGTTTAATTTAATTTTGAGATGAAGAAACTAATTTTGGACCTTTTCAACAAAAGCCTTATCATTCGATCGAAGGAAGGGAGAGGGAAATCGACAAAGATAGAGAGAGGGAGAGAAGGGGAGAAGGGGAGAAGTTAGATACTGTACCAGAATCGAAAGAATCGAAACAAGGGATTGGTGGTGGCGGAGGCGCGACAGAAGGTTCACGGTGTGGCGATTCACACGAGAACAGAATATGGAAGATGGTAGAAAGAGAAGGGAAAATAGAAGAAAATGAGAGTGAAGTAGAAAAAAGTGGTTCATGCTGAAAAATGGGGGGATATTAGGAATGAAATAGAATGTATAGATGCCTCTTTTCTAGTGACGAAATTAATTTTGTCATGAAAAAAACAAGATTATGACGAAATCTTTTGTCATTAGAAAATTAGATGTTGTCGCAAAACAGGGCACGTCAATGGTCAAAACATAGACTTCACGGGACGCATAAAATAGAGTTCACGTGACGAAATTAACTTTCGTCACATCAAATTTTCATTTATGTGACAAAATTGAGTTTCGTCGTAAGATCCTCATGCAAATGTGACGAAATTATTTTTCGTCACAAGAAATTGTCACATAAAACACTTTTTTTTTAGTGGTACTTATTTTTAATATGAGTCCCATTCAAACATATCATTTGCCTACACCCACGGTGGAAACCCAAAATAGAATTTACAAAACTAATAAAAAACAGAAGATACTTTTGAGTTTGAGGGTCAATCTCATAATCATCACAACTACCAGGGTTATGCATTTTTAATGCACGACAATAACGTCTCAATTTATCATAACAACTCGACTCATCCCCATGAATGTCATACATTGCTTTTTCCTTACCTCTCCATGTCGTATAGTACTTAAGCTCCACATCATACTTTCTTTGGACATCATTTAACATAGTAATTGGTCTGTAACCTGGCTGAGCTCTCAATTGATGTTTCATAAGTTGCAAAACCCATGTAGCATCGGCTTTGGGATGACCCCTTGTACGAAGACCATCACCACAACAGTGCTCACGAATACATTTGCGAGTGCCGTATAACTTGTCTGATTTATGAATTGATGCATAAACCCTCCATTTGCAATTTTCAACAATGGATACGGCTATGATCTTTTGTTGATCATTTTTCTTGTATTTAAAGGTTCGATTATTAGCAATGCAATAGTTTTTTAGCATAAACCTAAAATAATTAGCATCTCTGAAAATTTGATTCTACCCACGTATGCAATGTCTCCATGCATCAATTGAATCTCCGAGCATATTGAATTCAAATTGTAATATACTGTTCGAATTAACAACCTCACTTGAAAATGCAAAAACAATTAAACAAATTGGATTATTACTGTGGACCACAAATAAATTGTAACAATTGAAATAAGTACTTTGAGTGGAATGCTTGCATACAAGAACTCCATTTCTAAGATACTAGACGTACAATCATTCCATACTATCAGTATCCTTATGTGATACTACGAGCGTAGTTATTCCTCACTATCACTATATTAACACGATACTAGTAAGTATTATATTCTATGCTATGATCACAAAAACAAATTAAAAATGCATACAAAAAAGAATGGGGACATATCAGTTTTCAGCTCGAACCCTCTTTCTACGCTTATTTGGTTCATCACTGCGGCTCACCACAATATCGACCACACTCATGTGCATTATCAAATGCAATGTAACCATATTCACCACGTCTTCGTCACAGGTCAGTGTGACAAACATCTTTCACGAGGAGCCAAGTATTGGAGCACCAATTTGTCAAGATGGATATCGTCCCACTTTCTTATGACAGACTCATAGATCTCCCTTAGAGGCGAATCATTCTTAACGGAAATGATGTGCAGATAATCTTGGTAGCCAGCAACTTCCAAGAATACCAGTGCGGAGGGGGTTTGATTTACCATTTGCTGCCATTGTGGGAAATTTCAGTTTTTTTTCGCGGTCGGGGAAGAGGAAGTAATAATAGAGGTCAGAGAATATGAGGAAAGAGAGATGAGATAAAAAAAGAAGAGAAGAAAGGGAGGAAAGAGGAGAAATGAGAGAGGGGAGAGAGTGTATAAAGTGAAATAAGGTGGGCTAGAGACTGAAGTGCATGTTTATGTTTGCTGTAGAGATTGACTTATTTGTGAAACGTGACTGGGGACTGACTCGCATTTTATGTATGCACTTGGGATTTATGGATACAAACCTCTAATTTAATCCAATCCATCTATATTTATAGGGTAAATTACAACCACCCCCTGATGTATGGTCAATTTACGAAAAAACCCCTCTTGTTTGGATAATTACATCTACCCCTCAACTCTGATTTTTTTCTTATACCTCCACCCTTATCAACATAATAATCTAGATTTAGTGGAATCTGCTCTAGTTTGTACTCATTTTGTGTAAAAATACAGTTTCTGATGCTCCACAATATGATATATACAAGCCAAAAAACACATATTATGGTCATCTTGCTTTAAAATGTGGAGATAGAAGTGATAAAACGGGTACACAAGTGATAATATTCCATATAATCTCGAAGATTCCACTAATTTTGAAACCGCAAGGGTGGACGTGTAAGAAGATTTATAGTTGATGGGGTGGTTGTAATTACCCAAACATGAGGGGGTTTTTCGAAAATTGACCATACCTTAAGAGGGTGGTTGTAATTTACCCATATTTATAATATAGGTAAACAAATCAGGGCTTAGTAAAGGTGGTAAACGAGCCGAGCCGACTCGTGAGCTCGATGAGCCGGCTCGAAAAAAGCTCGAACTCGGACTCGAGTTTTTCGAGCTCGAGCTGAAGCCAGTTTTTAATTGTTCATGATCTTACGAGCGTTATTTATTATTATTATTATTTTTATATATTATTGTTGATTTAAAATAATGTATAATAATATAAAATATTATAAATATAAATAAAAATAAAATATAAATTTAAAAAATATTATATAATTATAATTTATTGTTTCTTTTGTTAATTTTTTTAAAATAATTTTAATAATTATAAAATAATAATTAAAAATATAAAAAAAAAAGAAGTAAAATGAGTTTGATAGACTCGAGCTCGAGCCTGTCAAAAGAGGCGAAATTGGCTTAGTGCATAAAAATAGGGTCATAATTGTTTTACTCACACAACTACAAGGAAAAAAAAAGGAAAAAAGAAAAAAGAAAACCCTGCAACTAGTGTCCAATTCCCCAATTAAAAAACCTAGGGCTCAATTTCTGTCTCCCAATTTCCCTAAATTTTCAATCTGTGTTTCTTCAACCCGATCGGTTCTTCTTCCATAATTTAGTTTCCGCACAAATTGATACTTGGTGCAGGCAGATTTTAGTGTAAATTGAAAGAAAGAGCTGCAAAAATGGCTCAACCCAGCAACTCCGTAAGTAGAGCTCCTTTACATATTCATGTTTAGTTGATGGTATCTGAATTTTAATGGCGGAATTTCGGTGCTGTATGCGCAGGGTGGTGGAGTTGACAACACATTTCGAAAAAAGTTTGACAGAGAGGAGTATTTGCAACGAGCTCGCGCGCGCGAAGAGAAGGTCTGACCTCAATTTGATTTTTGCTTCTCAAATTTTGTATTTTGCTCTGTCCTGATTTTGGGTATTTTTGTTCTTTTCTTTAGGAGGCGGAGGCTGGGAAAAGAACAAAATGTGAGATATTTTTTCTGCTTCCAATTGTGTAGTTTGTATTTCTTGGTTCGTAAATACTGTTAGGTCTCGTTTGGTTCCAAGATAAGACTAAATAGTTTAATGAAACCCAATTGTTTTATTGGACCTTGGTGGTAAGGCAAGATAAGCCATGAAAACATAATATTTGCGGCAAGTTATTGGGGATACCAAACATCCAACAAAGTCCAACTATTTAGTTAATCATGGCTAATCTCCCCAACCAAACGAATATTGCGTAAATGATCAAGTGAGTGTGTTTTGGTGCAGCAAGTGGTCCGCCAGTGCAAAGGAAACCATTGAAGCACAGAGATTATGAAGTGGATCTTGAATCACGATTGGGGAAGACTCAGGTTAGCTCCTCGTTTGGCAATTTTGAAATACTTACCATTAGCAGACTAACTGTTTGCATGTAATGGTATTTATGTTATACTATCATTGCGCTACTGATGAATGAACTAGGTGAAATTATTTTACACCTGATTGTTTAATTCGAGTTATATTAAATATCTATTGATTGGTTGTTGCGATGTATGAACATATTCAATTCATTAGGAGCTTTCCACAATGAGTGGTTGAGGATTCGTCCTCTCGGATTTGTAGTTTTAAAGCTGAAATTCCGGGCTTAGATTGAGAATTATTTTGATTAAGAGATCATAACGAATCAAGATTGTAGAAGAAGAAAGAGTAAAGGTCTGGCTTTAGCATCAATTAATACAACTGGAATCGGGATCAGTTCCTCTGTTTTAAGTTATACATCTGCTACTAAATGTTCACTATTTTCTGCATATACCGCAATTATACGATGTTTATTGACTAAAAGCATAGAAAATAGTTTTAAGAGATGAACTAGTTGATTTGTAAGGTTATACTGTTTTTATTTGGTTATATTGTTTTTCAGCAGTAAAATTTCCATTGTATTGCTTTTGTTTGTTCTTTATTCTGTAATCTTGTATAAGCACATTCATATGAATTTGTATTGATGCATTAATGATTTTATGTGTTTCTTTTGTAGGTTGTGACTCCAATTGCACCACTTAGTCAGCAGGTATTGATAATTCTATTTTGTTAGTTTCGCTATATTTTTTTTTCTTCTGTGGTAATAGGACCCTAGTATTTGAAAAGATGCTTTTGATCTTTTTACAAAAGTCGATGCAACTTCGAATGAATTTAAAGTGAAACATGTTAAAGTCAGGAAGGAGCTATTGTTTGTGTTATGGTTCTAATATGATATGCTACATGATGAGGATCTTAAGCAAATTTTAAGCACTTTATGTATGAAACCATGCTATGGGCTGCAAGAATTATCTTATGAGGGGATAAGTATCTAGTGAAATTATAAGTACTTAGTGCTCGTAAGATGTTGAGTGGCTGTAAGAGTCATATTTAGAGTGGACCTCTTTTTGTGTTCATTTAACGTTTGGGAGTTTGATTTGTTTGTGAATTTTTATTTATCTAGATTGATTTCGTATTAAAAAACGTGATTGTCTTGATGGAAGGAAGTGCAAAAGAAATTTGTTTGAATGACTCTTAGATGATAAATTGATAATTGGTCTACGTTTTTTTTCATCTTAATATGCCTACATTAGTCTGGTTTTGTTGGACAACTAAGATTCAAATTCGAATTTCTTTCGTATTGGGTCTTTATTAATTGATTTGATAATTTTTGTTAGCCTTTTCCGTATTACTTATACATAATCATACTACGCTCACACTTGCCATGTAATATATTTGAGTTCCTCTATCTTTGAGTTCTTTTAATGATAAAACAACTTGACCAGAATGGCCGTTATATATTTGAGTTCCTTTATCTTTCGAGTGTCATTTCCAATCTACATTCGAAGCCTGCCTTCTAACTTGCAAGTCAAGCATTATGTTGCCTGAAGAATACAGTGTATAGTAATTTGAGAAGCGCTCGTTAGAGTCTAAATTAGGTCTGGATTATGTCGCTCCCTTAAATCACATGAGACGTCATCAGAAATGTATTTTTGTTCTTAAACTATCACCTAAAAATTCATGATTTTTCACTATTAAGCAGATGAAAAAACAGAAACAGAAATTGAACCTAATTATAAAACCACTCGAAAATCTCTCTGCTCTAACCAAATAAGTATAAACTATTAGAACTGCCTGAATCTTCTGTTGGAGGCTGGATATACTGCATGATAGTTTGGAAGGCACCCAGGTAGAAGACCTTGGGGATGGTAGTGGTAGTGGTAGTGGTGGTGGTGGTGGTGATAGAGAAATTGGGAGGAAAGAGAGTGTATATATTAATGAGGAGAGAGAAATGGGAGGAGAGAGAGTGTGAATATTAATGAATAGTGTATTTTCAATAGAAATTTGATAAGAAAAAATGGGATTTTCTGGATAAAATTATGAAACAAACATGATCTCAGTTTTATGAATAGTATAGAACTGGAAATTAGTTTTGGAAATGAAATCAAACATACCCCTTGTGTCTCAAGTGTTTGGCTGCCAGCTCACTCATCTTAGGAGCTGTTTACTTTGGATATGAGATGATTGATTAAAATTATGATTAGTTGTAGGATATAGGCTAATTTTTCAGTAAATTTCATGTATTTTTTTTTTATAAGAAACTCATATGTACTTAAGTTGATCTTCATGAGGATTTTTTAAAACAAAATTTAGATGAAATGTCTATTTTGTGGGTTAAATATGTATGATCTTGGAAACGTAACCACAATGCCCTTTTCATCTTCACTTGGAATTTTGAAACGCGGGTGTTTAAAGTATGTATTCGACTTCGTGGGATGATGAAGTAGCAGTACATTGACTAGTTTCGGTAAACATCACATGATTATGTTGACCTTGCATGCAAATAGTAATAACAGAGAAAAACTATAGTGTTATATACCTTCTGCATCCAGATACAGAAAATTTTGCTTCTGTTGGGGTTCTATGTATCTGATATTGAAAAGCATATGCTTACGATCTAGAATTAAGTTCCTGTATTATCGGCAACCAAAGGAAACATTGAAGTATTAGTTTCCGTTTCAAGTGTGATGACTGCATCTTTTAAAGATTATGATACAATTATGCTCAATAAGTTCCCATTCTTATTCCAATGCAAGTCATATAACTTCAGTCATTTTTGTTGCAGGCTGGATACTACTGCTCAGTTTGTGAATGTGTAGTAAAAGATTCCGCAAACTACTTGGACCATATAAATGGAAAGAAGCGTATGTTATCTGTTACTTGTTTTTTTTGGGGGGTTTTGGCTGCTTTTCCTGGATGTGCTTCGTAATTGCTGATACATCTATTGATTCTTTTCCTAGATCAACGAGCTTTGGGTATGTCTATGCGGTCTGAAAGGGCAACCTTGGAGCAGGTAGGTCTCTAATATATTATTTCTATTGATTCTTAGAGCATACATTACCTTCCTACTTATGTTTAAATCTATTATTTTAACTCAAAACGTTAGTCGTAGTCCTGAAAATCCGTCCTGAAACTTATTCTAGTACTGCATAGTTTTCCTTGCTTTGATATCACCCTCAGCTAGCCTAGGACTGGATGTTTCTCACTGATCTGCACCGAATTCATCATTGCTAAGCAAGCCCTAGTACTTTCTCCCTCTAGACAGTTAACATGGTGGGCAAGTTTTTTTTTTTTTTTTTTTAATTTATTTATTGTAATTCACTAATACTTTTTTTTTATTTAATTTTAATCTTAGTAGTTCTTTTCTTAAATATTGTGTATTTTCTAAATGCAAATAAATATGAATGGTTAAATAATTTTTTTATATAATTAACCAACTAATTATTGTTTTTTTTATAAAATTTCGATTGGTCGCGTGTTATGGTCAACCAAATTTTAAATATTTCAGAAATTACTAACCGACCCTATACAATACGTGGATTGGCTGAAATTATGGGCCTGCCTTTAAATGGTGGTTGATTTTAATGGTTGTTGTTGGATGATTATCGGCCATAATTTATGGGTAGAAAATGGCTCGGTTTTTGGGTAAAACCCACCCATGAACAGCCGTAGTCAAATCATATAACAAGTTAATTGGTCATATCATATGCAAGAAATACGGTTCTAAGTATACCGCAAACGGAAAAGTCTTTGTTTGACAATCACATCGAAAAGCTTTATTTGTAAGAGGTATGCCATGTGTATTTAATAATTCAAAACACACCCCATGCTGGAAATCACTTATAGTGAAACCTTGCATATTGAACTTTTTAGTTGATGGGTGGCAGTCGAGATTCGAAGTCACGGGCCTCTTAATTGTCCTGTCACTGCTACTTTGTTGAATTACCGTCTCATTTCATCTCGTTACGCACCGAAAAGCCTTGGTCTGTCATCAGATTTGTACAATACTCGATTATGTTTACTAACTTTACTTTGGTACTCAGGTGAAGGACCGCTTTGAGGTTCTCAAGAAGCGAAAAGATACTGGAGGCTTTACAGAGCAAGGTAATATTTTCAATTAATATATGGCATGATTCTCGTTTTCATTTTTTGCATCCAGCGGGAAGTTTCTCTAGAATCATATTGTCAATTTTGGAAGTGGTAATAAATATTGAAATGCAAAATTATCATGCGCGGATCACATATGAAAAAATTGCAAGGTTATTTGTTCTCGTGAAAGGTGTATTATTTTGATATTTTTTGCAACATCAGACGTTGCAAATGTTAATCTGAAATTTGAAAAAGAAGCATGTATGCATCATTTCAAAAAGAAAACGAAACCCTTCCCAGTATGTTCTAGTTACTTCTGAACTTTGTCTCTGTTTGTTCTATTTGTTTATCCTTAGGCCCCGTTTGGTTGGCAAGATAAGATTAGCCAAGATAAGATTAAATAATCTAATGAAACCCAATTATTTTATTGGAGCTTGCAATTTCCAACAAAAAAAACTCATTAGAAGGCAAGATAAGCCAAGATAAGGCAAGATAAACCATGATTATATAATTTTGGCGGGTCGACCCGGCAATTTATTGAGGATACCAAACATCAAATTAAGTCCAATTATTTAGTTAGTCATGTCAACCAAACGAGGCCTTATTGTTAACATAGTCAGACAAATTAATAAGGACACAACTGAATGGGGTGCAATAACTAATATATTATTATACAATGTAAACCTAGATCATACTTATTAAGGCCCCGTTTGGTTGGGGAGATTATCCATGATTAACTAAATAGTTGGAGTTTGGTATCCCCAATAACTTGCCGGGTCGAGCCACAAATATTATGTTATCATGGCTTATCTTGCCTTTTAAACATGTTTTTTGTTTGACCTTCCAAGGTCCAATAAAACAATTGGGTTTCATTAGATTATGTAGTCTTATCTTGGCAACCAAACGAGGCCTAAGAATATACATTACTAGGTTTCTTTTCAGTTTCATTTCTGCATTATTCGTAATGTTGTCTCTGTTCTCATCATAGATTTCGATGAAAGGATATTGAAACAGCAACAAGAAGAGGAGGAAAGAAAGCGTCAGCGTAGAGAGAAAAAGAAAGAGAAGAAGGTTAGTTAGTAGTGCTTCAAATAAAAAATATTGTTTTGGGGTTTTGTAATCTTATTTTTGTGAATTGCTAATGGCTGACCGAATGAATTTATCAGAAAGAGAAGACAGTAGTAGAGGAAGAACCTGAGATCGACCCTGATGTTGCAGCTTTGATGGGATTTGGAGGTTTCGGTTCTTCTAAAAAATGATCTCGTCGCCTCATATTTATTTTACTCTAATGATTATTTGTCCCCAAACATTGTAGCAAATAGTTATACAAGGAATATGGCCTGGTTTCGGCGGTCGGTGGGTTAATATAGTTTGTTGTTTTATTGAGTTCCTCTAATCACTGTTGGTAAACTAAATCAGACAAGTAAAAATACTTTTATTTCTAGATTGTCCCCTACTTCTTTGATGATTACGGGTATATAATATTTATTTGACTTTGAAGTTAGTATTTTCTCTTCTTTTATGCATGCATACAAAGGGTGAGTGACTAATGCTACAACTTGTGCTAATTAATGAATCCTGATGCTAAATAATTGAACAAGTCTTGAATCGTCAACAGTCACTAGATAGATACTTTAATTTGTATCTGTAGATTAGTAGAATGTCAGTGTCACTTGAACAGCATCAGCACAGTGAAGAAAGAATGAATTAATAGTTATTAGAATAATCGTTCTCAAAGTAAATATTCTATAGGCCGTAGCTTCTGTCAATAAATAAATAAATAAATTTGTGAGTTATGATGTTTTGTATGCTAATCCAAAATTATTCTAAATAAAAATATATTTTGGGTTAGTTACTATCATTAGAATCTTTTTATTCTTGTGATGCTTTGATTATTTGCTTTTAGGATGAACAAATTGATTTCTTTTGAAATTAATCTATTAGAGCATCCATAATGTTAACTATCCAAATCCACTCTCCAAACCATAGGGTCCACATGCCACATACTCACATTCATCCTCCTTAACTCCTCTCTAAAAATGGGTTTCACTTATACACTCTCCAAATTATTTTTTGCTCCAATGGGTACATTTTGATTCTCTATAAAATAGCTCTCTAAATATTAAATTATAATAAAATATGATTTATTAACATAAAAGTTGAAAAACAATTTTTTTAATTCATTATTTATATAATTCTTGATTAATTTAATTTTTAGATTACGCATCTTATTTAATATTTTATAATGTTTAATTATGTTGTAAGTTTCAGTAGTTTATTTATTTTGTCTATTTGTATACAATGTATTAATTATTAACATAAATATTAAAAACATAAAATATGATAGCATAAAAATGTTGGAACATCCCTCCAACTATAGGCAACAACAAAATAAAACAGGAATTACGAGAATGCTTGGAAACTAATTATTAGAATCTGTAAATATTGACTTATTTTTCCGTGCATGCACGACTGATGCTTTCTTTTTGTTGTTCAAGGATCCAAGTATGATGATCAATAATTCATTTTTTGCCCTGAAGTGTAGGTGCTGACTCGGGATCCATCATCATTACGTCTTTCTCAAATCTTTTCTTTGCTTGTTCTTGCATTGCTGCAATTCTCTCGGTTTCTTTTTGAGCTTGTAGCCTCATTTGTTTTGCTTCCATTTTCGCTTGCAACTTTTATTGTTACTATAACAGAATAAAGTTTTATTGCAACATTTAATATAGAAGCTTTTTATCCACTCACCGTGAGTATTGAAGAGTAGAAACTAGAAACAACACTGCAAAGAACCATAATGGTGGGCTGAAAAATTAAAAAAATTAAAAAAAAAAAAAAGAAAAAAAAATTAAAAAAATAATAATAATAATAATAATAATAATAATAATAATAATAATAATAATAATAATAATAATAATAATAATAATAATAATAATAATAATAATAATAATAATAATAATAATAATAATAATAATAATAATAATAATAATAATAATAATAATAATAATAATAATAATAATAATAATAATAATAATAATAATAATAATAATAATAATAATAATAATAATAATAATAATAATAATAATAATAATAATAATAATAATAATAATAATAATAATAATAATAATAATAATAATAATAATAATAATAATAATAATAATAATAATAATAATAATAATAATAATAATAATAATAATAATAATAATAATAATAATAATAATAATAATAATAATAATAATAAT